>JBAMBR010002820.1:0-41044 GCA_037044475.1 Zaprionus obscuricornis
ATTTGACATGTGTCTAATGATAATTAAGAACTTAACAATATAATAAATGAAAAGCATTTACACTTTTTTTTTTTTAATTTATTTATTTATTTATTAAGTGCTGAACCCATACATTCAATATTAGTATCTTAACAACACAGTTTACGATATAAAATATTAGTAACCTAATCTCATGTATTCGTACGAGGATATAAGTAAATAACGAAAAATCTTTCTTTTCGTATGACATTTCCAGACCTGAGTGGGAATCGAATCCACGACTGTGTTGATTAGGGGATACATGACTACCCACTCGACCAACACAGCCGGCCAGCATTTATACTGAATAAAATAAAATTAAATTACTAATATTAAATAAAACAATTCTTATTACTTAATTAAGAAAGTCGATTATTTGACAAACTGTAAATAGGAAAGCAAAATGAACTCGATAAGCCGTAGGCTTGAAGATTTCAACAAAACATTCATCATTTATGAACGATCTTTCTATAATACTGAATCCTGATTATATCAAATTTTTCAAACAATCATGTTAGTATAACAAGTAAAGAAACTATAGTTGAGTACGCTCGACTATATAATACTCGACTATATACGCCCAAAATATATTATATATTTATATTTATATATTAATACAGCCCGTGCTGCTGATTTGCCAATTTTAAGTTAATTCCAACATATAAATATTTATATGTTGGCATTAATACATTTTCGCATAAAATAATTAAGAATTATAAATTTTATTATATTTACACGCAAGTTCAACCCTCTAACCACTGAGCCACACTCTTTACAAATTTAAGAAAGAAATGGTTTTTATCGATTTTTGGAGGAGGCGGAGGGCGTGGCAAAAATCCAAAATAAACTTGATCTGCCTGCAAATACATACAAGCACTTTGCAAAAAAAATGAAATCTCTAGCTCTTATAGTCTCCGGGCTCTGTGTGTTCATACGGACATATAGACGGACAGACGGACATGGTCCAATCGACTCGGCTGTTAATCCTGAGTCGGCCACGCCTCCTTATGGGTGTTACATACATTTGCTGCTGTCACAAACTCAATGAGCAATAACTGACTATAGGAAAATAAAAATATATTTTATAGAATTATGTTATCATTTAATTTTAATATTATTATTATTTTTTTCAATTGTCATGTGCTAATTTCTTATGCAATCGATATGCTATATGCATAGGTTAAGTAATAATTGTGCCGTTTTGTTGCGTGACACAAGCTGGTGTAATTAGGCACAGTAAACAACGTAAATTTTTGCACCATGACTCAGTGAATTTAGCAAGAGATAATTGTAAAAAATAACTTTAGCTCTATTGAAAAATTAGCCGCATGTGGGGTAATTCTTGTTGTTCGTCGTCGTTAGATAAAATGTTTCCTTTTTTACCAGCCACGTGTACTTATAGATTTTACAGACATTTAATATAAGACTTGTAATGGAATTCATTAGGACAATATGATTATTTAAAAATATTTAGGATTGTTTAATATACTTGAAAATATTGTGTCAACGATATTATCGTTTTGATAAAATCATATTTAAAAAAAATCTATATAATTAATATTTTCTTTTCCTTTTTTTTGTATATTTCTATTCTTATTAAACAAATTTATTATTACAGTAGTATAGTACAGTAATTACAAAAAAAAAATAGATTCATGCACAGATTACACTTCGCTGTACCATTTTTAGTATATTGATATTCTGATTTACAACTTGAAAAATTGCAGTAATTTTAAATATTATATTTCATTTGGTAAAACATAATTTTAAGCACTACTTTATTTGGTTATATTAAAAGAAATCATAGAATATATGTGGCATTTTCATTTTACAGGGTATTATTACAAAATATTAATAGATGTTATTTGCCCTTTTTATTTTTGGGTTTTTGTCTCTTTTTTTGTATTTTTTTTTTTTAGGTGCCTTTGTCAATAAATCAATAAACGCCTTTCCTCTGTCAGTCAGCGTCATTATATGTCGACATATGTGTGTTTGCTTGTGCTTGTGCTCGTGCTTGTTCTTATGCTTGTGCTTGTGTTCGCTGGTCCGTGTGCATATTGCGCAATCATTTCGTATAAGTCGATTGTTTGTGTCGATTATTGTGTTTTAATATCCCAATACAATATAAATAAATTCATCGACGATGGCGACGGCAAGGCAAATGGCAATGTTCGATATATGTACACTGTCCGTTATTTCTCTTCGTGCATAATCTGCAGGCTAAAGGGCTTCAAGTTCTCGCATAATGTAGACATTCATATGCATTACATCTGAATCAGAATCATTTTAGTATTCTGTAAAGCATTTAAGGCTTTAAGGCCTGTACAAAATTAAATTCCATTCCGAGAACGTCGCTCATCGCATGTGGATGACTCATCGTTGCCGGCTGACTGGCGCCATGCGATGTCAGGCCGGGCCATAAAAAGTGGCAACAGCAGCAACAACAACTAACAGTCATCCAGTAAATTGTTATTGCCTACTTCGTGGCGTTTAGTTTTCTACTGTAGAAAAAATCAACGTCATATTGTTTGTCTTTTCGGTTTTTATAGTTCTGCTCGCTTTTTCTCGCTCCTATACATATCTGTCTCTCACTCTCTCACTCGCTCGTTCGCTATCTTTGTTAAACTCTAGAAATTGATTTTCCCTACCATAGTGAAGTCTAATTTTATTTTTCATCAAGAAGAATTGAGACACACGTATGCATGTAGTTGTCGTTGCCGTTTCTATTATTCTTGTTGCTGTGCTGTGCTGTAGCTGTTGTTGTTGTTGTTCCTGCTGCTGTTGTAGCTGATGTTCTTGTAGAATATTACATAATTGCCATGAGTCTGTTGATGACTTAATAGGCCTCAAACTGTGCCCTTGACTGTTCGCATATGAAATGATTTGCAATGATTTTGATTGATGGCAATTTTGAGATTTGATTTCCTTAGAAGCACGCTCGCTGCATGTGAGCTAATAAAAGATTATATATTGAGGTTTGATCTGAAGACAAAAATCAGATCTATTTCTTTTATTTCTTTCCCAGTAGCTAGAAAGTTTTATCGTCTTAAGACTTTTTAAAGAGTACTTTAGTTTAATTTGTCTTCTTTTTTTGTCATTTTCAAACGTTTGGACAACAATCGAAAAAGTTCTGTGCAACAAATTGAACTTAATTGGCGCTTCAATTTGCAAAACTTAAGGTCAACTCAAATTATGGTATAAAAATGGTCAAGAGCACAACAAATACAACAATATGGAACAACTTTTCGAGCAGTGACTTTAGAAATCGACATCAGTACAAAAATATTTGTCTGTGTATCTACTGACCATGCCCTTAATTTCAACAAGCAAAAGAAACCAATAGCAAATAGCCCAAACAAAAAAAAAAAGGATTAAACAACAAATATTTTATACCCTCACAATAAATAAATAAAAAAAAATTGCACATATGAGAGTATCATGTGATCTGTCAACCGATCAGATTAATAGACAGAGTTAAAGCTGGATGGAATTACCTAATATATTCTTGTTAAAGTATACAAAACAACAACAAGAAAGTCGAAATATCTTTTGACTTTTGTTAAAAGATAAAATACGCGACATTCGACATAATATGATGTGATAAAAAGGAAAAAAAAAAAAAACAAAACAAATTTAATGACATGACAAAATGACAAAAATTAATTAAAATGACTTCAATTGTAATTGTTACCAGTTTTGTCAATATGAATAAGAAATAATAGTAAATTCTACTATGATTTGAAAAGATGTTGTCTTACCCGCTGGCAAAATGCCTGGTGCCCGGCAAGTGTGGCAGAAGCACTGCATCACCGAATCGCGTACTAATCCAATTAGCATGTTGAACGCCTTTGCTTTTACTTTTACTTAGCTTTGTGTTGCAGTACGGAATTAATAGATAGTACTTAAGTATTGGTTAATACGGTTTACGATATGTGTGTGTTTATTTGTTTCTTTCTTTGTGTGTGTGTATATATATATGTACTTATGTATGAGTGTAAGTGCGCGCGTAAGTTGTGCTGCACTTTTGAACAATTTCGGATGCACAATTAATTTGATTAAGTTTTTTTCTTCTTTTGAAGAATTAATCAATTTATTTAAATATAATCGTAATTTTATTATAAATATTTTAATAATTGTCTAATATATTAAGTAGAAGTAGAATTAGATCTTCAATTGTTGATGCAAGATATTGCCCGTGTATAATAACTTTTAACGTCACTGGCAAAAAGTATGCTACAATTTTATATTTTTGTTTACAATGAACAAATGCACAGTCGGCGTTGTTCTTTTTTTTGCGTAATTTGCTTTATTTTGCTCTGTGTTGCATTTGATTTTATGGTGTGGAGCAAGAACAACAAAGACAACAGATCGAAGCTGACGACGACAGCACGAAACGTAACGGGCGCAACGAACGGCGAAGACAAACTAAATTATGTCGATGTTAATTTTTCAGCAGCGGGCGAACGACTGACGTCGCTAACGTTCTCACTTACGCAAGCGTCAATCTTTAACGTCGACGTCGTAGTACGCGTCGCTGTCGTTGTTGCCATTGCGTTGAAGAACAAGGACAATGCACATACTAAAGGACAAACCACTTTTAGGAGCAACAGAGCTGGCGGCATTTCTCCCATTCCCACGACCACTCACAATTCAAACAACAACTGAATTAATATTAGTTAGAGCGAGAGAGCAAAACATGAGAGTGAGAGTGAGCATCTCAGTAGCGAAAAGTATTATTTTATGGGGGTGGATTAAGAGCAAGAGCGCGTGCTTTCGAATATAAAGTCACAATGAGGGTTGAACTGAGCTGTATCGAAACTTGCAAAAATGCATTTTTCAATGTTTGCAATTTTTTTTTTTTTTAATTTATTAAATTTCTTACTTAAATTTAATAAATTTCATAACTATTTAATTATTTTATAATATTTTTCTTTTAACGCGAAAATAATAATTCATTTCAATTTCAAAAGCCTCTCTGCGTAACCTTCGTGTGACAGTAAAAAAGAAACATGCGCGGTGAGAAATGTCGAATAAAACTAGAGAGTAAGACGTGTTTGAAGAAAACAAAGAGCTAGAGAGTAAAACAGTTTTCTGTCTAGCTGTCAATTTTATCCGAAGATATTTCGCCATTCTATCGTGATTCTCTCTCTCTCTCTATCCCTCTCTCTCACACACACACACACATACACACATACTCAATTACACGTAGTTGCTGCAGGTTGCTTTGCTGAGCCGAAATAAATGTTTTCGAATATCGAAAAAATATTAACTGCAATTAAATTAGACGGCAACAACAGAGAGCAGTCGCGGAGCAACACATCAAAAACACAACGGGAATAACAAAAGGAAAAATAAGTAAAGCGACGATGACTCAAAATGTTGAAGAGAAAGCAAGAGAAAGAGAGCACGAAATACATGTATACATTGTCGTAGTAGTAGTAGTAATATTAGTAGTGTGAAGCTGGCGACGCTGCGGCCCCAAAAGGCGGACAAGGATTTAGAGCGGCAATTCAAATAGCAGAACGGCGCCAGTGAAACTAACCGCATGGACGAGGCGTCGCTGGGCGCCGATGAATCACATGAATTGGGCATACCCTGCAAACTCAGAACTTAACACACAGTTAAGAGTCTGAGATAGAGTCAGCTTCAGCGTCAACGCCAGAGTCAGAGTCAAAGTAAGAAGTAGTAGAACCAAAAGCCTGATGCCTGTAACAGAGCTTGGAGCAGAACTAGGCACAGAGACAGAAAGTCCTGCTGGCGACATTGTCTTTTCTTCTTCTACACTCCCACAACATGGTCGAACAATGTTGCTCTGCCGCTTTTGCTACCACAGTTGCTGTCACTGTCGCTGTTCCTGTCCCTATCCGTGTCTCTGTCTCTTTCGGTGTCAGTGTCGTTGTCGATTTCGATGTCGATTCCGATGTCTGGTCGATTTCGTTGGTTTGTTTTGGGGTATGCAGTTGGCGTCGCCGGGCAAGAGTTAGTCAGTTTGTTTGCTATGGAATATCATGACAGCAGCTTGTCGAAGGCATCGAAGCACAATGCTTCCAACAATATTAGTTGTTGATTGTACCAAGGGTTTGGTTAGGGTTACGCTCGCTTTTACATTTGAATTTGAATTGCTTTGGAAATCATTTGCCGGCAAACAACGTGAGCGCCTTCATCCGTCCTGTCCGGTGAGCGCATTGATGTGTATGTTTCTTCCCATAAATGCTACACAATGCTGCGGGGAGCAAGTAGCAAGCCAAACTGACAAACACACATATTATATAATGACATGCAGAGTGTGAACATTTGTGTGTATGTGTGTGTGTTAAACGGCCATCGGTTTAACAGACAATTGTGTGTTAAGTGGGAAGAAAGTATTTTAATGAAAATTGTCGGCACGGCACACAGTTGGAGATGACAGTAGATACGAGTGGGGAGAAAAGACCCTTTGCCATGGGTCATGATGACAGTTTGTGTCTGTCTGCATGTATGTGAGTGGATGTGTGAACGACAACTTACCTGCAAAGAGAAGAAAGAAACAATTTTTAATAATATTTTATGGAAATAGTAAAATTTATACTCTATTTAAGATTATACATTAAATTGTCGATTATTAAAATTAAAAGTTAATTTTTGGTTCGAACCATCGCAATCCTATCTTCTAGTTATACAAGCTAATAATTGAAATAGTAAAATTTCTATTACAATTCTTTTTCTAAATTATTCGAATTTTAAATATTATTTTTCGTCCGATCGATCGCGATTGTTCATATATATGTTCCGGCTATACCATCCATAGTTTTAACTTAACTTAAGCCCTGAAGGTTTTCAATTATTTACAGTTAGCATTCAGTGTATGATTAACTGTTATTTCTTCTTATTGCTTGCACTTAACTTAAATGACATTTTGCATAAAAATGTTACTTAGGTTATGTTTAGTTGTATTACGCATCAGTTGAACAGCGTCATTAATTACAGTTATTCAGCATTAGTGCACAAGCACAGAACTAGTACTTGCTTCTTTTTATTTTTTTTTTTTTATCCACAGCAAGACAAGTCAAGTGTTTAATTGAAATGCATTTCATTTGTATTCATTTTTGCTTTTGCCGACGTTGCCGTCGTGTATTGCATTTAATTAAGAAGCTAAGCATTATTAAACACTCGACGATGACGATGACAAAAACTAAGATGAAAATAAAAATGATGACTTAATGAGTTTAACAGAGCCGGCAACATCTACATATCCGACCTCAGCAGACCTCTCAAACTTCTCCCTCACTTAAACCTCATCAAAATTAACTGCTTAACTGAAATAAAAATCATACAATTTTCTTTGCCTCAATTGTTTGCCTCGATTTGTGTTTGCTTTGCTTTGGCCACACTCCAAACAAACACATTCACACACACATACACACATACATTTTATACTTTCTACGCTTGCACTGACTTTATGCTTCAATATGTTATATATTCATATTCTGTTTCTCTCGTTGCGTGTGTTGATTGGCACCACGTGCCGCCGCTGTCGTCCGGCTTATTTTATGCATAGAATTTTTGCATAACAGAAATATATACATTGATCCTTAAATATGCTTGAACAAATACCAGAGAGTTGTCTAATATATTTATAAATGAATCAATCACTGAGCATAATATTTTATATATTATTTATGTTTTATAATTTATAATAATTAGTTTATACAATTGAAATATGTTATCCATATACATATTTCATATAAATATGTTATCCATATACATATTTCATATATGTTTTATTATTTTATATTTATTTATTTTATATCTTTATTTATAGTTCATGTATTTTATTTATGTTGCAATTATGTTTGCAATTACTTATTTAATTTTATATTTTATGTTAAATTTTTTAAATTTCTATTTTAGTTAATTTATTTCATATTTATTTTTTTTATATACATATATTATATTTATAGTATATTATAGTTATTAATTTTTTTTATTTATAGCCATATTTCATGTATTTTATTTATTTTTTATCTTTTTGTTTATTTTATATCTTACTTCACATTTTTTATGATTCTATGTTGTATGTTTCTATGTTATATATTTTTTTCACATTTTTGTTTTTTTTTTTTTTGATATTTATTTGTATAATATTTAATTTTATTTCATATTTTAGATTTTATATTATTTATTTATATTTATTTATTATAATTAATATTTAAATAATTTATTTTGCTCTTTTTGTGCATATTGCTCGTACTACCCTCGCTTTAGTTATGCATACGCGTTCACACGTAGTACTTGTAGTTGTAGTTTCAATGTCTGCTATGCCGGCTGATTTCGTCATCACTTCAGCCATGAATCACACAAACTGACAATATTTTTGGGGAGGCGGCGGTAAGTACTTGTAGTGTGAGCTGAGGGTGATACTAAAATGTTGGCAATAACAACTGACGCCGTCGTCGCCATTGCTTTCGCAAACACAAAAAAAAAACAAGTAAGAAAGTTATAGTCGAGTGTGCTCGACTATATAATACTCGGTGCCCAAAGTGATATTATATATTTATTTTGCTCGTGCTGCGCACTCGCCAATTTTAAGTTAATATAAAAAAAAAATTTAAAAAAAAAATTTAAAAAAAAAATCGTCTCGGGAATCGAACCGCGGACCTCATGCACGCGAGTTCAACCCTCTAACCACTGAGCCACGCTCTTCACAAGTGTGAGAAACACTGAAAAAATGTTGCCGTCGTTTGGGGTGAGAACAACAAGCAAGCGTACGCCTCTCAACTTTTGAAATTTGAAATGTGTATAACTTCCATGTTTATTATCCGATCTGTACCAAATTTGTACACTTGTCAACTTTGTAGCTTGTCTGGGTTCGCTTAAAATCGTTTTTATCGATTTGTGGAGGCGGAGGGGGGCGTGGCAAAAATCCAAAATAAACTTGATCTGCCTGCAAACACTACAAACACTATGCAAAAAAAATGAAGTCTCTATCTCTTATAGTCTCCGAGATCTGTGTGTTCATACGGACGTACAGACGGAAGACGGACAGACGGACAGACGGACAGACGGACATGCTCCAATCGACTGGGCTGTTGATCCTGAGTCAGAATATATATACTTTATGGGGTCGGCTACGCCTCCTTATGGGTGTTACATACATTTGCTCTTGTCACTAACCCAATATACTCTTGGTTCCCATAGGGCACCGAGTATAAAAACCAGACATACATATAAATGTATATAAATAAATATACATATATATATCGAAGCAACCCCCAGTGCGAAATGCACCCGAAATTATCCACCCAAAACTTGTTGGTAGTATTTTCAGTTACTTCTTTTGTTACTGCTGCTACTGCAATTGTTGTTGTTGTGGTTTGTGCTTTTTGCCGGTTGCCAAGACATGCAAAATTAAGAACTAAGCGAAGTTGAAGTTCGATTGCATGTTTAAGGCACATTTAGTGGCAAGCAGAGCAGCACAGCGACTTTCAAGTCAATGTACATATGTATTTGTATTGCTTCATTTTTTTTCCACAGCCTAGTACCATTTGCTTTTCCATTTTATTTAATTTTTTATTGAATTTTCTTTCTACTTTGGCATTATTCTCACCTTCTACTCTCTACCAAGCCGCTCTTTTCTCTCTCTCTCTCTTTCTCTCTATCTTGCTCTTTTTATCTCTCCCTTTCTGCCTCTATCATTTTGCGCATTGCGTGCCAATTTCCATGGCCTGTTCATGCAGACGTTTGCTCATGCTCAGACGTCGTCAAAATTGAATTTTTGCCATTTTATTTTCTACAATCGTTGCTCTTTTTTCTTATACCCTACAAGAGGGTATATTAATTTTGAACATGTGTTTGTCACGCCCCTTAGGAGGCGTGGTATACCCAACAAAATATATATATTCCTGATCAGCGTCGATAGAAAATATGCATGTCCGTCTGTCCGTCCCAAACTAGTTTCTCAATTTTAAATCATAATGAAAGTTGGTATACATACTCCATATTCGTCAAGCTGACTAGTAAGGAACAGACGAAAGTCTCCTAATTTATATATGTAAATCATTTAAACATCATTAAATCGAGATAAAATATGAATATGAAAATATGTCAGGTGAGGCGGTAACTCAGAGTGTAGGATGCAGGAACAAGAATCTGGAAGATCCGTGGATTCGTATTCTGAGGCTGGCTGGCACCTACAGAATTTTTGTTTATTAAATATTACGGAGTGGGTTAAAATCCCAAAGTAACTAACACAGTTGTGGGTTTGATTCTCTTACTTAGGTCTGGAAATGTATATTCGCAGTATGTGTAGTTTTTATATATTACTTGACCTAATTCTTATGTGACTGTATAAGTTTCACAATTACTTTCTCCTCTTATAGATTTCTCATAGTAATTTTTAAATTTATTAGTTATTTAGTTAGTTTTACGTATAAAATATCGAAATTTTATATGGAAATAAAAACCATATTTGGCTATATCTGTTAAGAGGTTTCAGACAACGGCGCAACACTTTTATTTTTTAATTTTTTTTTTCCGGGCACTTAATGGATTTTTACACCAGCGGCAAATCTCGACGTTGTCGTCGTCGTCTGGCATGAATTTCAAAAAAAATGAAACTAAACGGAAATATTTTTTTGAGGGGTTAACAAAGTTTTCGACAGCAACTTTGCTGCTAACTTGTTAGTTAGCTAAAGTTGCAACAGCAGCCGCAGCAGCAGCCGCAGCAGCAGCAGCATCAAGAACAGAAGCTTGAAAAATCAACTCATTTTGGTCATAGTCTGTCACTTTTCCCCATTCATTATCCCCCACTCCCCCCAACCATCAACAACTTTAAGATCTACTACAAGTTGTTATAACCAAAAGAATATGCTACTAGTAAATCACAGAGAGAGAGAGAAAGAGACCCATATGCCAAGTATCCTTGAACACACAATGTGCAACTCCAATAGAATTTGCAAGCGGCAGTGGCAAACAGTAAACATCGACATGCAGCCCATGAAAAACATTAACAGTGTCCTTCGAGCACGTAACAGGCACGTATCACTCATACAAGCACCTACAAAAACGTAACACATATATACACACACACACACACAACCACACACATACATACAGACACTTAATGACGTTTATTCTGGGAGTCCATTTACATGTAGATTATGATCGACATTGTCTGCCGCATCTGTCGCAGCGGTAGCTACAATAATATTGCCAATGCGCCCGCCGCCATCCTTTCAATGGCAGTGGCAGTCATCGACATTGTCCTTCGACTTTGACGTGGCTGAACAAGTCGAACGTCATAGTTTAATGAACTTGCGCAAATACTGATTTTTTTCAAACTTGCCACATGTTTTCAAAACAAAAGTCACTCTCACATAATATAATATTTTAGTATTACGCAATGCTCAACGAATTCCTTTTTTGTTATAAAAATAGCAATGATAATAATTAATAACATTGAATAATATATATAATATATATATATAATTTCAATTTCAAACAATTGAAAATCTTTTAAATTTTTTATCGGCAACATGTGAAAGTATTTACGGTATTATAAGGTCAATAGTGCTGGATGATACTCAGAGAACTCTTCAATATGCCGGTTCGCTAGCCAAGTTAAAAGCAGTCGAATTTGCAGCCAAAAAAAGGTAGAACTGTCAAATGCATATAACATAACCAACCCATCTCTTTCCCCCTCCCCCAAACTTCTCATTCACGACTTGTGCCCCCTTGTGCTTGTAACTGAAAACCAATTGCCGATTTTGGACTACCGCCATGTCACGTTTGTTGGCTGTTGTGGCTGATTCCCTGGTTTGCTAGTTGTTGGTTTTTTTGGTCTTTGGGCAGCAACGTTAACAGAACACAAGGACTGCGATTTCACTGAGCAGTTGGACGACCAGTGTCGACGTCATTGTGGTTTTGCTGAAGTGCTTGTAAGAAAAAGTGGTTGCCTCATATTACACTCCTCATACCCCTCCTCCCACCACGACAAAAAAAAGCTCCTCGTGTAAGACAACACCATCTGCTGCGCTAACAACAATAAAAAGGATCAAAAGGCATAAAATGTCTTGCGAGCACACACAGCTCACGAAACTATGCAACGGAAGTTGCACAAGGCAATGCTGATATGTTAAGTTGCTTGCCACAACGAAGCGGTTCTTCGTGGAGTATTATTTGTGTTTGTAGTTATGCTGCTTACTGTGTGTTTGGTTGCCATTGCCATTGGTAATAGAGTAATTCAATATTGGGTGTGGCATCACAAACATGCTCGCTGCATTGCATTCAGTTCATTCATTCGAGTTGTACTTGCGTTTGACTGTTGCGACTATTGATTTTTGTAATTTTCTTGTTGCTTTTGTTCTTGTTATTCTTGTTGTTGTTGTTGCGACCCCTTAGAAGACACTTCATCAGGCAGTACTTTGCATTCGTTATACTCGCTCTGTAAAGCCCAACAATGAAAGCTTCGTTTTCTTTTCACACTTGGCAGAAATCCTTTCTTACGTTAGAAGCATTCAAATTGTGTGAGACAAAATTATTAACTCTTAGATACTGAGATTTTTCGTAAATTAGAAAATTATACATATGTACATTTATATAATTTTGTATAATAAAAGTAAATATAATTTTGAATATTATAAATTTTGCAATTTTTTTCCAATTTAAATAAAAATTTTCAAAATCTTTGCGAATAGAATCAACACGTTATTTACAGGGTATTACTTATATCCAGCATAATATCAAGCCGATATTCAACAATGCCGAGGACAATCCTTTGCTAATGCATGGGAAGGAGGCTAAAAAGTCAAAGACCAAGCAAAGAGTCACCAACAAGAATGTCTGGGCAAAGTAAACTACTTGAGTTGACGATAAATACGAACCGACGACATCGTGAAAATGATGAACTCAGGTCGCGGTAGGGTGTGTAATGTAAGTGAGCTCAAGACGCTGTCGAAGTCAAACGAGGGCTGCACACAAAAATCAACAGTGTATTAAATGCTAATGCTTACAATATAATGAATCGATATAATAATAAGTAGATTTTTGTAGATTTTTTACTCAAATTAATCAAATTATTAATTGTCTTTGATTTTATAATTTTTTTCTATTTATGTCTATACTTTTATTTTGTTTACAATTAATTTTTTTTTTTACTTATCATTTTTTTGGTTTGTTTTGTTTTATTTATATTTTATTTATTTATTCATTTATTTTGATGGAAGGGGTTTTACTTTAATTGATTTTATATTATTTATTTTTTTAATTTACTATTTTTTTTATAATATTTTATTTATTATATTATATTTTGTATACCATATATTATATATTTTAAATATAAATATTTTATTTTTTATATATTTTAAATAATCTTTATTATACAAAATTGAATATCAAAGAATTTCGTTTCGACAGCCCTGAAGACATTAAACGGGCCCAGCACATACTTCACATATTTATTGATATTTTCTTTTGGTTTTTTTTTCTCCGTTTTTTTTTTTTGTTGTTTGCTGTCGTAGAAATTTGAAACGCTTCTTTTTCCATTTAGACACGTTTCCACGATGTCGACTTATGCTGGCACCTCAATCGATATTGATGAGATAACTTCCAAGGAGTCTCTGACAGCATTTAACTTTCTTTCCGAAATATATTAATATTTTTTGCTTCATTCGTATTGATGTGGGAAATGTAATTTCGAGGACTTAAAGAAAATTCGTTTTGTCACAAAGCCAACATTAGCGCCGGAGGTCATCATAATTCGACGGTTTATTTTTTTATATAGTATTATAGTTTGCTTTTAGGGTCAAGCATAAATAGTTTGGAAAGTGGGACAAATTTTGGTTTTTTTTTTTCAATTTATACACTTTTTCATAAAAAATCGCATTAAAGAGCTAGACGTGCGCCAAAACAAGAAAAACCAATAAGAAAGTTGTAGTCGAGTATGCTCGACTATATAATACTCGGTGACCAAAGTTATATTATATACAAGTATGAGAAACACTGAGTAAATGTTGCCGTGTGTGGGGTGAGAACAGCAAGCAAGCGTACGCTATAGAGACGCCTCTCAACTTTTGGAATTTGAAATGTGTATAACTTCCATGTTTATAATCCGATCTGTACCAAATTTTTATACAACGTCCAGATAAACATATTCTAACTTTCAGTCATGTAGCTTGGCTGGGTGTGCTCAAAATCGTTTTTATCGATTTGTGGAGGCGGAGGGGGCGTGGCAAAAATCCAAAATAAACTTGATATACCTGTAACTAATACAAGTACTTTGCAATGAAGTCTCTAGCTCTTATAGTCTCCGAGATCTGTGTGTTCATACGGACGTACAGACGGACATGCTACAATCGACTCGGATATTGATCCTGAGACAGAATATATATACTTTATGGGGTCGGCCACGCCTCCTTATGGGTGTTACATACATTTGCTTCAAACCCTTACAATTATGGCGGGCTAAATGGCTTTAATACTAGAAGTATTTCAATGGCAACTAAATAATATGTTATAGTAGTATGATCCAACTGCTTAACATATTTTCTTTTACAATATAGAGCAAGTTACATTATCAAGTTTCGTCAAGATGACTTTAAAACTCAGAAACAAACGTCAAAAATACGTATACTTAAACAAGCTTGAGGCGGAAAAATCACGAGATGAAAAACAAAAATTCATATTTCAATTTTCAATTTAAGGGCAGTAGTCACTCCCACATTTCGATGAATACAAAATGCGAATGACAGATTTTTGTAACTTCCCAGAAGACGAAGAAGATTGCTTACCTAAAATGAAAAAAGTTTGAATTCTCATATTGAAATTTGTTCCTTAATTTTCAATTTTTCATTTAACAAACAACGACGTCAAAGAACAGTAATGTTTACCATATTTTATATTACTAAAACTAATCTATCCAAGTTACACATACATATGTATTCAAATTTGAAGTAAATTTAAACATCAAAATATTCTTTTGTGAAATCAAAGAGAAATACAATTCTGGGAACACAATCGATAATAAGTTTTTTTTTATTCTTTAAATTGAGTCCATTCATCAAATGTTGCCCTTTACTCTGTTGTGTTAAGCAAAGCCAGACATATGTACATATATATTCTAATATAGGGGAAATATGAGCATGTTTTGCTTCTTTTTCTTTTGTGTTTTTTTTTTCTTTTTAATATTCTTAAAACGTTTTAGGACTGCCAAAACCACGCAAGCAGCAGTGGCACTTGAAATTCAAACGTTTCTTATTATATATCTTTTAATGCACATAAAGGGATCTGCCGAAGGGGCTCACACACCGGTCGAAAAAACAAAACGGAAACTTCGATTTCTTTACCTCTAGTTTTAATTTGAACATTTTTTTTTATTTTTCCTTTTATTTTTTTGCGCAAAATGTTGCCAGCTTTAAGGCGTGCAACAGTCGCTGATTTCATATTCGCTAAATCAATTTGCAGGCACTGCGTCAAACATTTTTATGCCGTTCCGCGTTGCATTTTGTTGACGCCACTTCCCTTAGATTTTTAGTGCCTATTTCCCGTAGAGGCCGTAAAAAAAGAAACCTATAGGAGAGAAACAACAACAAACATGTACAGGAAAAGCTCCAACGTTCAAAATTGTTGTGGAAATTGTTTAAAGTCATTCACATGTGTAAAAGGTAGCGTAAAAAAAGGAAGCAAAATAAAAATATTTTAACGCGCACAACACTTGGCTACGTGTATTTGTGTGTATATGTGTGTATGTGTGTGTGTGTGTGTGTGTGTGTATATGTGTAGATGTGCGTTTATGGATGCTGTTTTGCTGCTGCTGGGAAAATGCCCGTTTATGTCACTAGGGAAATTTACGTGCTACCCATCAACGTCAGCAGCTTGAAGCTGCAGCATAGAGCATACTCTAAATGGAAACGGAAGTGGCACGAGGAGAGCGACAGAACTTTGTGAGTTACTATTTTTAACAGATAGGTTTTACATTAAACACTAGTGTACGCTTTCCGTTAGGAATGGTTTTTCATTTTTTCTTTAGATGAAACATTTTTTTAAAAGATACATTAATTGTTTCTGAATAATATTATGCGTTTTAGATCAATAAGCAATTTGAAAAGAATTTAAGGAATTGAGCTTCATACTTATTTTGATCAGTTTCATGCTTACATTCCGCAACTCTTTATGTTATTTATAAAAATTCCGTTGTCAATGAACTAATATAATAATGTTAAATTTTATTATATAAATTGCACATATTATATTTCGCATTTGTTTTATTTTTTATGCTTGTATGTATATACTGCTGCATGCGATGGAGCGATGGACCAAGCAGTGGAACATTGCAATTAACACCAATAAGTCGGCATGCGTGACATTTTCACTCAGACGTTTAATCGGCATAGATCTGACTTTCGATGGTGGCAACATCGAAAACGTCACTTCTCATTGCTACCTGGGTGTCCACTTGGACCGCCGGCTGATATGGAACACCCACATCACGGCCATCAAGCCCAAATGCCTTCGCAAGCTCCAGAAGATGGATTGGCTTTTGAAGTTCAAAAGTCTCCAGCTGTCGACGAAGGCTCTATTACTCAAAGCGATACTCACGCCAACTTGCACATACGGTATCCAAGTTTGGGGCACAGCTTCAAGGCACCAGCTCAACAGGCTAAGGGTGGTGCAGGCACGTGCTGCTCGGCGGGCAACCGGGCTTCCCTGGTATGTGACCAACCGTGCAAACGAAGCCGATCTTCGCCTTATTCCGGTGGGAGATCAAATTAACCAACACAGCAGCCGATACAGCGACAGGCTCATGGCGCACCCAAACCCACTGGCTAGCAGGTTTGTCAGCCTGCAACCTCTTCGAAGGCTGAAGAGACTACACCCCAGTGACCTCGCTTCCCGGGTCATCCACTAAACCGACTATAAATAAATTTTGTAAATAATTGTATTTAGTTTAAATAGTATAACATCTACTATATATGTATATTTGCCCCCATCTACATACGTCCGGTTATGTTCAAATGGCATTGAACGATTCCGGCGGAAATAAATAAAATATTAAATTGCTAAAAAAAAAAAAAAAAAAGTATGTATATACTTGTACTTCATTGATTCATTCCGTCTATGTATTTACTCATTCATTCATTTAATCATTCATTCAATCATTAATTCATTTATTTATTGATTCATTAATTTATTTATTAATTAGTTTATTTCATACATTTCTTCATAATTCGCGTTCAATCAATAGATAGAAGGCTCTACGGAAGCCCATGCTAATTATGACTGATTCATGCAGTCAGAAGTATGTATTTATCTTTCTTCAATTTTTTTTAAATTGTCTAGAATTTAGTTGAAAACTAGCTTGGTTTTAGCCAATCAACGTTAATTAAGGCAAAATAAATTCTTTTTCTCCCTACTATATGGTGTATACATTAATTTATTCATTCATTATTTTCTTTAGTTTTCTCCATTTTTTTATTTTATTTTTTTAGCATTTACTAATTATATAATCATATATATAGATAATTATTATTAAGTGATATACTTTTTATTTTGTTTCAATTTAATATTTACCTATTATTTTATTTTGTACCCATAAGAGCTTTTTATCAGCGTTCGCTGCTTATTGGCCCCTTTTATAATCCCGAATCAACTTTATATGCGTTATTTGTTTCTGCTTTTTATTGAATTACTTGGCATGGGATCCTCTAAGCATAGTAAAATGAAATTGTACACGCTGTAAAAAGGAAGCAAACGAAGGCTCATCAACAGCAACAAAAGCAGTCAAAGCCGCAAGCATACCTCAAACACCTTAGCCGCCATTTTATTTGACTCTATGTATATTCCCCATTTGCTGTCTGACTATCAGACGCAATGGCTCTACGGCCTGCTTCATTACTGCCGTCAGTGATGGAAACTACCCGTAACTACGCACTGGCACCAGCCTAGAAGGTACTACGTAAGAAATTTAGCTGAAATAAGAAGCTTTAGACAATTAATTGAATTTATTGCGTATTTGGTGTGCGTTTATGTAAGTTGAGGTGGGGTGGACTCTGTAAACAGCCACAGAAGCCTCATAAGCAGAGTCAGAAAACAAAACATGGCAAACACACAGCAGAGGAAAAAAGGGAAACAGAGCGAAGAAGAAAGCGGTGAACCTATGCGATACCTAGGACGCACCTATAAATAAGAACTAACAAAAGTTTTTCTCAGAGACGTGTGTCTAGACATACGAGAGGAACTTGAAAAAAATTTGTGTTTCTCTTCTTTTTTAGATTAAAGTCAAATTTTCCCTATTTGGTACGCTTTAACTTTTCTATCGTATCTTTTCTATTGCCTGACCATAAAAATCCGCCCGAAAATGCGAAAAATTTCATAATTTATTTATGAATACAGCTTTGGAGTGGGGACTAACTGAGGGAGGTGAAATCCCTCCTTCCACTTTTTTAACTCCTGCAGACACGTGACGCATTACGTGCAGTGCGTTGTGTAACGTGCGTTGTGCACACACATCATTATTAATGCATTTGCACACGTAACCCGCTAAGTATAGAGGTTGAGTTACCCCAAAGCTCCAAAATCAACCCCAAAGGCGATAAGAGGGAAAAAAGAGGGAATCGGGCAAGCTGTGGTGTGTAGTGAAGAGCTACCTTTCCCCTATGCCACTTGTAGCTAGCTGCTTGGCTCTTACTTTGAACTCTTGAACTTGAAGTGGGCAGTAATCCCGCTGCTGCGACGAAGAGCGCCGCCCAAAAAACTTTGATGCCACAGTTTAGGTTTAGAGCAGGCCTTTGGGGGCTGCTTACTACTTGCTACTTTCTTTAATTTTATTTATTTGTTTTTTTTTTTTTGTTTTTGTATTTTCTTTCTTTTTCGAACGTATATTTCTATTTCGTACCTAATGAACTCAAAGTCCGGTTCAGTTTGGAGATCCCACATAATGCTGTTTGGGATCAAGTGTGTTTTATTTTTTTACGTATTTTTCTTTGTTATTGTTGTTGTTATTGCAGTTCGCCCTATACAACGTCATACAAATTGAATGCGCATTTTGTATTAATTTACATAAAGGGTTTAAGGAAACGCTCGTAAAATGTCATTGGTGAAGAAGCTTTGAAAACATGCGCATAAGTCACATTTCAATGTTTCTTGGCAAAATTGTTAGCTTTAGCTATAGCCCGTCGAAGCATCCCGTCGCATCCTGACCCGTGCTGTATCCGTCCACTCTCTGCGTCTAGACATTGTCTGCGTCCGGGTAATAAAAATGTATATACTCTCGTAAAGGTGTGTTTTCGGTGCAGAAGAACTGGCCCAAAGAACCAAACGATGCCGACATAAGTTGACAACGTTAGCAGTTTGATTTTATACCCTTTTTTATAGCTATAGCTATGGCTGCATTAAGCAATATTTCGACATGTCAACAAAGGGCAAAGCCACAACTCGTTTTGGTCCACAGCTGTGCTCACAACAGTCACAACAATCTCTCAAAAGGTAAGGCAAGCAAGATAAAATTATACATTTTAAATTACATATATATATTTGAAAATGTATTATTTTCGTATACCATGTAAACATACATGTAATTAATATTTGTTAAAAGTAAAGAATAACTGAAATTTAAAATTTATATTTTAAATTTTTATTTTATTTTAAAATTAAGTCAAGTCATAGTCCAATCTTCCCCTACGTTGTCTAATATTTTATTTTTGCTAATGTGAATAATGTTATTTTCGACAAAAAATTCCGTAGTTTTGGGGGTGGGAAACACATGCATAAAAAATTACATATAAAAAATATATTTATAATTTAAAATGTCATGAACACAGACTTTGAAAAATTAGTTTTGAAAAAAATGCGAACGCTTTTCGAGTTAGAAGACATGAGATAATTGGGCTATAACTTCAAAAAATTGTTTTTAGATCGGCTTAAAATGTTTATGACATATTCTCGAAATGAAATCCCTAAACCCTCCCTTAAGTAATTGCAAGAAAGAGACTTATTGCTTTAATGCTTTTGTTTTTTTTTTCAGTTAGGCTCAAGCAATTATAAGTAAGTTTAGTGCAATTTTACTGCTCAGTTTTTTAATTTTTATTTTTTATTTTCTTATTATGTGCTCGACTTAATATCATCGGCTCTAATATGTATATAGTATATATGTACATAGGCACATAGGCACAAATCTATACAAATCTAAATATATATTCTATTAGAGGAAACTATAATGCAAGCTGCACTAGGCTCCATCGAATGCAAATTGTACTATAGTAGTTAATGGCCTACACATACAACAAATGACACTTTTATGGCACATAAAAATAGCCACAACAAATTATTTCCCATGAGGGTGCTCGCAGAGAGTTCCGAAAACTTGCAGCCCAAAGACTTGCACTTTGCTAAAAGTTCAACTTACAAAACCCTCAAATACACACATGCACAATCGCTGCTTACATATGAATATACGACACCCATAATTACCATGTGCATGCAATGTGAATGCCAGTGGGGACCTAGAGGAGCCCAGAAACGCAACCATATGTTTTCACACAAAAAAAGGAAACATTTAACTCCAATGTTGGAGTAGAGTTTCACAGAAACTCTGGGTCCCCATTGGGGTGGCAATTTAAAAGAATTAATTTTTATTACAGCCCAGCCACTAATGACGTTGTTATATATACGTATATACTATACATACATACATACAATGCATGTGCAAATATATCATATATTGTATGAGTATACTCGAACATACTGTTCAACCAAACACATTACATATATATGTATATATAGTATATATGCAATAATATTGCATGTAGCGGCACTCGCACGTATAGAAAGACAGCAGACAGACACGCATATTTCATACTCGGATGCCACCAACCCATTTGGTTCTCTTAGACCCCAAACCTTCTTCTGCATACAGGCCGCGTTTCGCTTGCGTGCAAACGACCCCTCTGGGCATGCATTAAACTTTAGCCATATCCAATGGACGGCGACATCGACATATGTTTTCTGTCGCCAATGCAACGTAAAATTTGCTCTTCTTGTTCTTCCATCCCGAAGCTTCTTGTTGTTGTTGTTATTATTATTATTGTTGTTGTAGTTGTTGCTTCTGTTGTTGAACCTTGGTTTGTTGCAAGAACATGTGTTTTTGTCTTTAGTCCCCCAAGGGTTAAATGAAATGCATGCAGTAACAATTACATCGTTGCTATAATTTCTTTTTTTCGCAGATTTTAAAACTTTACCGTTGACGTGATAACATTGGAAATATTTATTAACATTCAAAGCAAATAAATTAATAATATTATTTGTGAAAAGGTAAAAATCTTTAAATATCAAATTTCCTGATATCTATCAGGTCCAGCTTTGTCTTGAATATTCACAAAAGTGTTCAAATTTTAGCGCCATTATTTACATTTAAAGTTACACAATTCAAAAACGACAATTAAACATACAATACAGGAACTATATAATTTCCTAGTAAACTATTTTATATATTTTAAAATCACATTATGGTAAAACAACAATAAACTTTTGACTTCTTTTTTTTTATTAATTGTTATTTAAACTATTCAATTCTAGTATAAAAAAAGTTGTGGTTATGAAATTCACAGCGATGCTGTATAAGCTAAAGTCAAATGCATTTTTTTATGTTTACAAATTAATTTTATTTATAACTTTCGCCTGTTGGATCGTGTCTTTTTGTTCTCGCTTTGGGCAAAGGATTTTTTTTTGCACTCAATGAAAAATTTTCATTTAGTCAAAACAATGGAGACCAAATTAATATAATAATATACTCAACGGACAGAGTTGACAATCAATTTTAATAAACTTTAAGATTGCATAAACAATTTCAAGTACAACTCCCATAAATCACGACAAGTCGCATAGAGTTTGTGACCCTCATTTACAATGACAAACAAAACATGGCGAAGGGTGCGCGTATTTCCCCACATCCTCATCGTCATCCTCATGATCCATACTACATCTGCAACCCCAATCTCTCATTCCATTGAGGTCCTCTCACAACTGACAACAGCAGCGCAAACATTTTTCCAAACACGTTATTATTCACTTCAAACAAAATAAAGCGGGGACCAAGTGAAGCTCACATCTACAGAGCCTGAAGCATTCATTTCTGTTTTTTTTTTTTTTTTTTCTGTTACTACCGCTTTGTACTCTACTAAATTATAAAATAGATGTTACGACTAGAGCTTGAGGTGTGTTACTTATATTTCTTTAATACTTTAATATTTTTATATGAAATGCTTTACATTCAAGTAAACAAATTTAAAAAAAAAAATTAAACATTTATTTTCCTTATTTTAACATTTTTCAGTTTTATAGCAAGAGTATAAAAAAATCGCATATTATAAAGTATATATGTATATATATTTCATTTTTCTTGCCTTTTCTGCTATTTATTGTAGGAACGCTCAATTGCATCACTTAAACAACAATTACATGGCCTCAAGTATTTTGGATGGAGGCAGGCAGGAGAGAGTAAAACATAGAAAGAAACAATAAACGAAGCATTAAAGTGACAGTCGACTGAGCCTCACAGTTATCCCAATTCTAGACGTAGACATATGAATAAGTAATACAATTTGGAAGAAGAGGAAAAAAAATCATTGCATCAGCATTGAGAAAAATCAAAAATGCGCCTTCCGGCTGTTTTACAGATTGTTTTTTTTAAGGTTTTAGAGAAATACATATTAACTTAAGTTGGCGAATACGATTGGTACAGAGTTGTAGAGTCGAGCTTTAAGTAGTCTAAAGTGGTGGCAACTACATAGTACTGTTTTAGCTTGTACTTCATTTCGCGCATTGTTGCCACATTTCACAGGCTGGCAATTGCCGACCAACTTTCGGTTCAATAAACTTTGCAAAAAGTATTCTCCGTACATAGTTTTTCCTACCCATTTTTCTCCTACTTCTATCGCTCTTAGTCTCACACTCTGTCTGTATTTTTCCACCTCTTTCTCTATCTTTAACGCTCTCTCTTTTTCCCTTTCTCTGTTGCTCTATATCTTATATATATATATATATAGAATAATGATAACGATTTTTTTCTTCATTGCAGTCTCTATATGCAGTACGACTGTGTCTCTCTCTCTCTCTCTCTCTCTCTCTCTCTCTCTCTTTCGTTTTCTCTGTGTATGTATGTGGGTATATAGTACAGTCAGCAACAAAAGCAAATAATATTTATTAACTGGTTTTTAGCGAATCTGTATGCTTGCGTCGCAAAGTAGTGCTGCAGCGTTTTAGGCACCTTGCTGAAATGTCGCAGGTCGCATCGCAGGGCATGAAAAAAACGATCAACGCGTGTATTTTCTGCGTATTTGTTGTCATGTGGTTCATGCAATTGCAGCAATTTAGTATTATTTTCAAATGGATTTTCTATGCCCAACGTTGCGCAAAGTTGTCACAAAGCGAATGCCTGTTGATTGTGCTATAAGTGTATGGAGGATAAATGAAATTATTGGAATTATTTGAAAAAATATTGCATTTGATCATTTTAGTTTAAACAGAAATTTATAATGGAAATTTAATAAACTATAGCGAAATGACTTACTTAAAATCGAAACTTGATTATTTTCTTATTTCCAATATTCAATAATAATCCTAAAATATTTTCAATATTTTAGAATAATCACATTTCGTTCGTTTAGTTTAAGTTAACAAATTTATAAGAAGCATATATTAAATTTTAACTGATAAAGAGCCACTGTAAGTTTAAAGTAATTCCTGGACAGGATTTAATTTATCAAAATAGAATTGAACAGTTTGCACATTCAACAACAGCCACAAAACACTTCATTTATTAAATGATTTTGTCATAAAAGCTGGTCTCCATTTAGTCCGAGAATAACCAATAGATAAGGAGAGATATAGAGAAAGAAGGACAGGGAGAGAGAGAGAGAGATAAAGACGCAGTCAAAAGCCAACGTCAAATCGAAGGATACTAGCAAAGGCCGACAAAGTCTGTCGAGGGATAAGCTGACAGCAAATGCAGCCATCTATCGAATTAATCAAATTTTGTAGCAAAGCAAAACCAACAAGAGGAAAATTGCTTCTACCCTAAACAGTCCAATTGCTATTCTCATCCTTTGATTGTCAATTAAAACTGTTAGGAATGCCAGACACCCAATGAATGGCAGAAAGACAGCTCCTGAGTGAGTCGATCTGCTGTTACTGTTGCTGCTGTTTGAGTGGCAGCTGGCAGATAGCAAAAAGTGGAAGTGTGGAAGTGAGGTGTGGCTGACAGTTCGCGCAGTTGGGTGTGTGCGTCCTTTTATAAATTGATATCGCACCCAATGGAAACCAATTGTTGCATTTGCCCCAGGACACAATGAGGGGAAGAGTTGAGTAAAATTGCTGGCAAGTTGTATTCTTGGCTGTGAGTAAATGTAGAAAGGGTTTATTTGCTTTAAGTGTGATGATATTTTACTTAGCACACACAAATACCACAGAGACGGGCACTTTGTACATAAGTGCTTGAAACAATGAAACGATTGTCTTAAAAATTAATTTCATTTTGCAAACAAATCCAACGATTAATGTACAATTTATTTATTTAATTTTATTTGTTTTATTCTCTTTATTTTATTTAAGATTTTTTACATTTATTTATATTTCTTATATAATATTTATATTAATTTTAATTTATTTATATCTATTTATATCTATATCGTATTTATTTTTATTTATTTTATTAATGTATAGAAAAAAAATTTACGTAATAGAAATTTTTGTAAGGAATTTACTCACAGTGCACTGAAATCGCATTCACCTCATTTGACATTACTTTGAAGTCCCAAAAATCCAATAGTGACCAAACATAACCTGTATAGGGGCTGAACGTGTTTGTTGTTAGAATCAGAACATTAAAAAAAACGAAACAAAAACAAAAAAGACTTGCAGAAAGCAAAACGTTTGCACAGTTCAAACAATTTGACCTGGCACGCATTGCGCCAAAAAATTATGCAACAGAATATACAACAAACGATTTGCTCAATGTTTGACGCTCCATTTGGCCCACAAGGATGGCGGATGTTGTTAGTGGCGTTGTGTGATGAGGCAATGGTCCTTGATGGCGATGGTGATGATGATGATGGCGGCCCAGTAACAATCACCGCACATTTTGCGGTAACATTTGCACGTTATGGTTTTGTAATTACCTGTAGCAATCACTATGGGAGCATGTGCGGTAAGAGCTGAAGGGGAAGAAGTTCAAACTTGGGGCTTTACGACATTTGCTTACAATTTATGAGCGTTTGATTGCCGTTGACCAATGGTAAGGGCTGCTGTTGCCATAGCGAGTGCTTCGTGTTTATGGATTTAACATTTACGTAGAGTTTCTCATTTTTTATATTCGGTGCCCATTGGGTACCAGGACTATATTGAGTAAGCGACAGCAGCAAATGTATGTAACACCCATAAGGAGGCGTGGCCGACCCTATAAAGTATATATATTCTAACTCAGGATCAATTGCCGAGTCGATTGGAGCATATCCGTCTGTCCGCCTGTCCGTCTGTACGTCCGTAATACGGACTCCGCACCGAACACACAGATCTCGGAAACTATAAGAACTAGAGACTTAATTTTTTTTGCAAAGTGCTGCAACTAATACAAGCACTTTGCAAAAAAAAATGAAGTCTCTAGCTCTTATAGTCTCCGAGATCTGTGTGTATCATACGGAGACCGCATACGGACGTACAGACGGACAGGCGGACAGACGGATATGCTCCAATCGACTCGGCAATTGATCCTGAGTTAGAATATATATACTTTATAGGGTCGGCCACGCCTCCTTATGGGTGTTACATACATTTGCTGCTGTCACTTACTCAATATAGTCCTGGTACCCAATGGGCACCGAATATAAAAAATGAGAAACTCTACGTAAATGTTAAATCCATAAACACGAAGCACTCGCTATGGCAACAGCAGCCCTTACCATTGGTCAACGGCAATCAAACGCTCATAAATTGTAAGCAAATGTCGTAAAGCCCCAAGTTTGAACTTCTTCCCCTTCAGCTCTTACCGCACATGCTCCCATAGTGATTGCTACAGGTAATTACAAAACCATAACGTGCAAATGTTACCGCAAAATGTGCGGTGATTGTTACTGGGCCGCCATCATCATCATCACCATCGCCATCAAGGACCATTGCCTCATCACACAACGCCACTAACAACATCCGCCATCCTTGTGGGCCAAATGGAGCGTCAAACATTGAGCAAATCGTTTGTTGTATATTCTGTTGCATAATTTTTTGGCGCAATGCGTGCCAGGTCAAATTGTTTGAACTGTGCAAACGTTTTGCTTTCTGCAAGTCTTTTTTGTTTTTGTTTCGTTTTTTTTAATGTTCTGATTCTAACAACAAACACGTTCAGCCCCTATACAGGTTATGTTTGGTCACTATTGGATTTTTGGGACTTCAAAGTAATGTCAAATGAGGTGAATGCGATTTCAGTGCACTGTGAGTAAATTCCTTACAAAAATTTCTATTACGTAAATTTTTTTCTATACATTAATAAAATAAATAAAAATAAATACGATATAGATATAAATAGATATAAATAAATTAAAATTAATATAAATATTATATAAGAAATATAAATAAATTTAAAAAATCTTAAATAAAATAAAGAGAATAAAACAAATAAAATTAAATAAATAAATTGTACATTAATCGTTGGATTTGTTTGCAAAATGAAATTAATTTTTAAGACAATCGTTTCATTGTTTCAAGCACTTATGTACAGCAGTCAAAAGCCAACGTCAAATCGAAGGATACTAGCAAAGGCCGACAAAGTCTGTCGAGGGATAAGCTGACAGCAAATGCAGCCATCTATCGAATTAATCAAATTTTGTAGCAAAGCAAAACCAACAAGAGGAAAATTGCTTCTACCCTAAACAGTCCAATTGCTATTCTCATCCTTTGATTGTCAATTAAAACTGTTAGGAATGCCAGACACCCAATGAATGGCAGAAAGACAGCTCCTGAGTGAGTCGATCTGCTGTTACTGTTGCTGCTGTTTGAGTGGCAGCTGGCAGATAGCAAAAAGTGGAAGTGTGGAAGTGAGGTGTGGCTGACAGTTCGCGCAGTTGGGTGTGTGCGTCCTTTTATAAATTGATATCGCACCCAATGGAAACCAATTGTTGCATTTGCCCCAGGACACAATGAGGGGAAGAGTTGAGTAAAATTGCTGGCAAGTTGTATTCTTGGCTGTGAGTAAATGTAGAAAGGGTTTATTTGCTTTAAGTGTGATGATATTTTACTTAGCACACACAAATACCACAGAGACGGGCACTTTGTACATAAGTGCTTGAAACAATGAAACGATTGTCTTAAAAATTAATTTCATTTTGCAAACAAATCCAACGATTAATGTACAATTTATTTATTTAATTTTATTTGTTTTATTCTCTTTATTTTATTTAAGATTTTTTAAATTTATTTATATTTCTTATATAATATTTATATTAATTTTAATTTATTTATATCTATTTATATCTATATCGTATTTATTTTTATTTGTTTTATTAATGTATAGAAAAAAATTTACGTAATAGAAATTTTTGTAAGGAATTTACTCACAGTGCACTGAAATCGCATTCACCTCATTTGACATTACTTTGAAGTCCCAAAAATCCAATAGTGACCAAACATAACCTGTATAGGGGCTGAACGTGTTTGTTGTTAGAATCAGAACATTAAAAAAAACGAAACAAAAACAAAAAAGACTTGCAGAAAGCAAAACGTTTGCACAGTTCAAACAATTTGACCTGGCACGCATTGCGCCAAAAAATTATGCAACAGAATATACAACAAACGATTTGCTCAATGTTTGACGCTCCATTTGGCCCACAAGGATGGCGGATGTTGTTAGTGGCGTTGTGTGATGAGGCAATGGTCCTTGATGGCGATGGTGATGATGATGATGGCGGCCCAGTAACAATCACCGCACATTTTGCGGTAACATTTGCACGTTATGGTTTTGTAATTACCTGTAGCAATCACTATGGGAGCATGTGCGGTAAGAGCTGAAGGGGAAGAAGTTCAAACTTGGGGCTTTACGACATTTGCTTACAATTTATGAGCGTTTGATTGCCGTTGACCAATGGTAAGGGCTGCTGTTGCCATAGCGAGTGCTTCGTGTTTATGGATTTAACATTTACGTAGAGTTTCTCATTTTTTATATTCGGTGCCCATTGGGTACCAGGACTATATTGAGTAAGTGACAGCAGCAAATGTATGTAACACCCATAAGGAGGCGTGGCCGACCCTATAAAGTATATATATTCTAACTCAGGATCAATTGCCGAGTCGATTGGAGCATATCCGTCTGTCCGCCTGTCCGTCTGTACGTCCGTAATACGGACTCCGTATGAACACACAGATCTCGGAAACTATAAGAACTAGAGACTTCATTTTTTGTTGCAAAGTGCTTGTATTAGTTGCAGGCAGATCAAGTTTATTTTGGATTTTTGCCACACCCCCCGCCGCATCCACAAATTGATAAAAAGCCATTTTGATCACACCCAGCAAAGCTGCATGACAGACAAAGTAAAAACATTTTAACACTGGTGTAATTTTCACATTTGACCCAAATAGAAATTGTGCAAAAATATTACCCTAGAACGAGGAACGAGAAAATTAGGAGGAAAAAAAGAATTACAAAAGAAATTCGTATTTGGCAAATCTCGGCACGTATCGTTTATCTTGTATTAATAATGAACATCATTATAATTTCGAACATAATGTGTAATGCGACAACAACAAACAAAGGTAAACATAATCGTTACGTAAAGAATGCGGGTGTTGGCTATAAAGATACATGTGCAAACATGTATATACTTGCAGCTCACATAAATACGCATATATCTACTTATACGATACATAACATACACATAGTAACATAGCCAAGACACATAAAACACTTGGGAGTTGACTTGAATGGAACTTTTTATGCACATGTTTGAGTGTGAATAGAAATGGAATGATGTCTGATGCGTGGGTCGTAGGCCGTGAGGCGTGGTACAGTGGAATCTTCTCAAGAAGCGCATAATAAGCAAGAAATCTGTTGATTGTATGCGTGTTTGTCTGAATCCTGGGGACTGTAATCAAAGTTTGCCCGGAACAGAATCAACTAGTTGCTGCCGGCAGAGTTGATATAACAACAACAAAAAACTTTGCAAATAAAAATGTTGAGGCGAGCGGAATGTTACTATTACAAACAACAAAAAACCAAACACTACCATTTCCTTAAGGACTAAAAAAACTACAAAACTGAGACAGTGCGACTGTCTGAGAAGCTTAACCTCAAAAAGTCATTTGCTGCTGCTACTTGCTACGACAAGCAACAAGAAGGCAGACAGACAAGTAGAAAGAACATAATTAGAAATTGCAGAACAACATAGAGGACAACAACAAAAACAAAAACTTCCTTTTGACTTAGTTGTAGTCGTACAGTTGTTATTATTTTGTATGCCGCCTTCAGCAACTTCCCCTGTGTGCCTATACTAAACTAAGAATACATACGCAGTCGAACTACACAGTGAGGATGCGATGCGTTAAGCATTGCAAATGAGTTATTCCTGTGCATCCTTTGCTTCCATTATACTCCATTATACTTATACTTCGCATGACGCTATCTCATTCTTTACAAGCTGCATACGTACACACTGAGACGTTGACATTTTGTGCGTTTCTCTCTCTCACTCTCTATGTATGGCGTCTGACATGACCGGAATAGATAAATATTTATACAACTATTAGTGTATATGTATGTATATACGTAAGAATTTCGCTGAAAACTAATTCACAATGTACAGGCAACACTAGGAAGTTGGCTCCTCTAGAAAGGTGGGGGAAATACGGTAATGTTGCTGATTTCACTTTGTCTGCAAATGAAATTTGCATTGTTCACAGCATGAAACGATGTTACAGTTACAGTATTTTAATTGATTAAACAAGAAATTAAAAGTTTAGTTTATTAAGTGAAAAGTATTACAGTTACTTAATACTTTACCTTTTTTACCTGTGAAAATCACGCGAATGTCATAAACTTACACAGTTTTATGAGTTAACGGAAACGTGAGTTACATACGGTGACATACGCCTCTTAAAACATTTCAAAAACTAATGATTGATTTTTATATTTGGTATATCAGATAGCTGACATAGAACCGATCGGTCAAAAATTAAGTTTTTATGTTAAGCTATCCTCAAACGTACAAAATTTATATTTATTGACTTATACGACTTATAAAGATTTGGTCCAACATATCATACAGCTGCCATAGGAACAATCGGCCGAAAATTGAGTTTGTGTATGAAAAGTTTTTTTCTAAGACTATAATTGTATTAATATAACTGAAGATAACTCTACTTCTTTTTTTTTTCTTTTTTGGGACATAAAAGTAGCATAAAAGTCTCTCTCAGTTTGATTTGTTTGTACATTAAATAATGAAAAAAAAAACAACAAAAAAAATGTGTACTGGCGCAAACTGTGCCCAAAGTTCAGTCATGAACAACGAAATAATTTTTGTATAAACGTCCAATTTTTAAAAATTGCAAAATTGAAAAGATAAACAAAAAAATAGAAACAGAAAAATTAAATACATATATTTTTTGGCGTGACGTACAAAAATCTGTTTTTAAAGTCGGCTACTTCGTTTTATTCATCTTGTGTTTCTGTCGCTGCGTAATTTACACGTGATTATCGCGCGGGCATCCCAAAATGGGACAACTGTGTCAACGAGATTCAACCCACAAAATAAAAAGCTGAATCAGGAGCAGGAGGTCGTTGGCAGCAATCATTATTCCACCCAAGTGACGGTCGGCAAAACACATATACACAGACAATATATTAGCATATAGGAGGTAGATGATAATAATAAATTCAAGCATCGTACGTGCCACCGGCAAAAAGCATTGCCCATTTACGGGCGCTCATGCATATTTTAAGCATGGAACTGCACAAGAACTGAATTTGCCAAAGAACTGTGACTAAAGCAGTGACAATTTTATGTATTTTCATTCACTCAAATAGTGACTATTTGGGTATTAATATAATCAAAGTTTTAACTTCGAATTTTTTGTAAATTTTTTTTTTTTTTTTTTTTTTAATTTTCAATAAGTGTAGGAACAGTAGAACAGAAAAAAAAACTACTTTAACAACACATGTATGCAAAATTGAAAAATGCCAAACCCTATACATCTGTACAGGGAATATGATGGAGTTGTTGATGTGACTACATCATAAGGTCTTGGCAAAGCCTAGTCTCTTTAGTCGTCTTAGTGGACGGGCAGGTAGTAGACGTCTTGCTAGTCGACTCTGATGTCTCAGCAGTCTGTCGCTGTATCTGCTGGTGTGATTTAAATATATTATATATGAAGTTGTTAAGATACTAATATTGAATGTATGGGTTCAGCACTTAATAAATAAATATTTTTTTTTAAATTATATATGAAATTATATAAAGAAATATTATATATACATTTGATTTTGTAAAAATCATTAGATTTCCTTTTTATGAATTGTAACTGTTTTTAACAAAATGTAATATTTTTCCATTCAATGCATTGTCATCTGATTTTAGTTCTTACAACACACTCTACAATACGACATTTTCATGCGCGCTGGCCTATTTGAAGAGTTTCTTTGGCATCCCCGGGACGAGGATGTTTCTTAAAATCAATTCAAATCAAATTTAAACATAAACAAAGTCTGTGTAAAATTGACTGTTGGGTTTAAATGTCAAATGTTGAATGGCAATTGTTCAATGGAGCTGAGCATCTTTATAAATCTGTCTGTATCTGTCTCTGCCAAGTGAACTGCATATACAACTTTCAACTTTATACATACGACACACGACAACGCATGACAATAAATTGCGAAACAAAATTTATTTTGTTCACATAGAAGAAAGTTGAACCTGAAAAACTTACTCCCAAAGCAATCAATTTGTATGGCAGTTTAGTTTAGCAAGCTTGACAATCAATCGATGAAAACAGTTTAATTAAATGTGGCTACCAGACAATATTCGCTTTATGGTTCTGTCTTCTTGAAATTTTTCTTAGATTTCTTAAGGTGTTTGACCTGATGGCGAAACGGTCAATTCATACGGATTTGTATGCAATTTCACCAAATTACAAAAACTAACGACAATCTTGAATGCATTAAAGGTACTTTTCCGAGCATGAATCATGGGTTACAACAAACGCTGGTAGCAATCAATTTCAAACAATTTTCTATGTCATGATTTGAGCAAGAGCCGCACATAGTTAGCAAGAGTTAAGTGTAAGGCTAAAATGTTGTTAACTTGAAAACCATTCAAAGAACATAATTAGGCAGTTGTATGAAATTAAGTGGTATTTAGTAAATATGTAGTAAGGAAATCTTTTGCATGGTGAATTTTTTTTGAGACATTAATGAATACAAAAATTTGATATTTTCATTCCCATGTAAGTAAGATTCACAATAATTAATATATATATATACAGTAGATTCCGCTTATAGCGACTTTCAAGGGACCTACGATTTTACGTCGTTATACCCGGAAGACGCACTAACCGAAAGTAGTTTGTATGTAAGTTTGCAATCAAGCCAACGAGTTTTAGTCGCAGTAACCGGATGGACGCTTTAAGCAGAGTCGTTATAACCGGATTCTACTGTATATATATATATATATATATATATATATATATATACATATATATATATACAATGATTAATTTTAAAAAATTTTTTTGCAATTATCTAAATTTATATTTTAATTTATTTTATTTATGATTGTTATTAATTTTAGTTAATTGTTACTATTTATAATTTAGTTCAATTTAATAAAAATGTTATTTAAATATTTTATTTTATTACTTGTATTGTATTGTAGTACTATTGTATTTTATTACTTTATTCTGCTATTTTTTATTACTTGGTAATTTATTAACTATGTATGTATTTATTAGTATTTAAAATTATTATTGTTGTTTATATTAGTTATTAATTTGTTATTTGTATTTTTATTCATTTTGTCTTTTTAATTTGTAATCTAATAAAAATGGGAATCATATTTCCTATTATAATTATAATTCTTATAATTTTTTATAATTATATAATTCTTATAATTCTGTAACCGAATAAGTTTAAATGTAAAAATATGTTTTTGAATTCACATATATTTATGAGTCCTATACATATGTATATTATCGAAAATGTATTTATGCATTAAATTTGCTGTATATCTCAGCATTTTTAGCCTTAATATCCTAATGCAACTGTTGGGGGAACAAAAGAGAGTTTCCTGCAGAAAGATGATAATACATAGTAGCGGAGCAACTGGTGCATTTTTTCTTAACACTTCATGTCATTTCCAATAAAATTGTCACAATGGCATCTGAACAGAGGAAGCAGAGCAAAGTGGCAGTTGGCAAGTTGCAACTCTATACTAACCATGGAATGATGTTTACCGCTTAAGATACTTGTATTTTGTATTTTGATATCTAGATGCGCCACATTCAACGTTTTTTGGGATACAATAGCGCGTAATCTATGCCACTCGACTTGCAGCCAAAAGAGTGAAAGAGAGAGACGGACAAAAAGAGAAAGAAAAAGATAAGAATGATAGTTTTACCAAGCGAGCAAAACAATGCACAGCTTAACTCGAAGAAGTGCTCAGCGCATGAATTTCATTTTCATTTTATTTGCCTTGCATTTTTATGATTGCTATGCAAATGCGCACAGAAAACTCGCAAACTTAAACAACACCAACAATAATAACAATAACTCCAATCTGCAACGCAACGAGGCGTGGCATCTTTTGTTTAGTGGGCGTCATTTCAACGCCCGCAGAATAAAAGAGTAGCAAAAACGACAAACTTAACTCTGAGGCGTATTCCGACCATAAAAAAAAAAACAAAACAATTCAGTTGTTCAGCAAACAGTTGGTAAAAAGAAAAATACAAATATTATTTACCTAACCTTAGCTTAGTAGTTGGCAAATAAAACTGCAATACATTCTATAAGAATTTTGCAAATGAAATATGTATGTATGTATATAAAAACTTACCTTCGGCATCAACAGTATTGTTAACCATTTTGAATAAGATTCAAGTTGTTACTGAAAATATAATTTAATTGAATTAATTAATAATTTAATTACAAATTTTATAATATTGAGAATGTTACAGTCGACTCTGTACTCGACTATAATATACCCAAACCATCCATCCTGATCGAGAACTTTCACTATGTAAATTATGAATTTCATTCAAATCACCAAATTACCCAGAGAAATGTATATAAATATACTATAATTGATTTCAAATAAAAATAAAAATTAATAATAAGCATGTTTAACGAATAAAATACGCTTTTCGCCAAAAAAAAAAAAAAAAAAAAAAAATGGGACGGATGCATCGAAATTTCGTATAAAGTTGACAATAAAGTTTGATGAACCAAAAATGTTGTCAAAAAAGCATAAACACCTCTTAATCTGTAAAATCAAGATGTTCATACAATCAAACCAACCGACGAATGGAGCCTGCCTCGATTCCTAGATATAATTGGTATAAGTGCGCAATCATTTAAATTTTGTAAGTACAAACATGGAAATTTTGATTTAATCCACAATGCAGTAAACACCCCTCGCAAGTACAATGAATACATATATATTTTTGTACATACATATACATATGTATATTGAGAGTACGAAGTTTCCTGCTCCGTTACAAGCTGCCCACATTCATTGCAAATTCATAAAACACTGCAGCAAGACGCACTGGTGGAACAGCAGGAATAGCAAAAAAATAACCAAACAAAGAGCAACGCCAATAAGAAGAGTGACAGGCTAAAGTAACAGAAAAAACAAGAACAATTGCACTCAACACATATACATATGTATAACAAGCCGTTACTTATTATGGCAAAGTAAGAAGAGTGACAACAACAACAACACTGAGAATTGGAAGATTGGCATGGGTAAAGCAAAAGAAACAAAAAAGGAAAAGCAACCAGGGCAACGGACAAAATACATAGATGAACAAGAAAAATAAAGAGCAACGCAAAGCGTCGGCGTTTTGCAGCTGTTCTTGTTGCTGTTGTTGTTAGTGTTTCATTTGTGCAGAGGGCAAAAGGGATGGCGATGACTTTGCTCTTATTGCAGAAAACCGGACTCTTTAGCGATCTTATATATGTATGTGTAAATACATGCAAAACGCATACACGTGCATGCATGCAAAACATAATGCATGTAAATGTATTTATCATGAAGAAACTTTTAATATTTACCAAATCAAAACAATAAATAATCAGCAAAAGTTAACACAACTCACAAAAATTTAAATATTGATTCGGAACAAAAAACGCAATAGAATTGCACGATCTTTTTATTAGCTTTAATGTTGAATTCGCCGCGTAGCACAATGCGATCGCGTTGGTGCAAATTTAACGACTGAGCGATCGCGACACAGTCGAAGCTGCTTTGTAGTCGCGTGCATGAAAAGATGTACAGTGGAATTTAAATTCTAATTTCCATGTAAAATAAATAGTTCGTTTCTCACTTTGTCTAACAAATCTATTCTGGTTCCGTTTATTAAGCTAATAAGCTTTTTGGTTGATACAAATATTACATATTTTTATATTTCTATTTTATAATCATGTATACCTGTATATGTATAAAAAAAATTAAACATTTGAAATGTAAGATTTAAAAATTTCTTTAACTAATTCCACTGTACGCCATTTGTTGGTTTGCTAAGGGAAGCTGGTCCAGGCGCCGCATACTACATACATAAACAAAAGTGTGAGCGAGATAACATGTGTTTCGCCTTTGTGTTTCTCAGCTCAAAACGGTTAAATTCAAATGACCATTTCAAATTTAAACGGTCGTTAGCCAAACGGGTCGACAGCTTTGTTAGAGTGAGAAAGAAAGAGTGCGACTGATGAGCATAATTTTCGACAGGTCAGGCAAATATTCTCACAACTCAATTGGGGAATTTCTTTGTTTATTTTTATTTGTATTTTTTTTTTTGTATGTTATTGGTATTGTTATGAAATCATCGCTTAGATTTATTGACAAATTGAGTATGAGATACAAAGGTACCTATTGGATGTATGTATGTATGTTTGTATTTATTTATTATATAAACTATGTATGTATGTACATATGTATGCATATAACTCTCCAATTAGACACTTTGCTGACTTATCTGTTAATGTGGTGTTATAAGCCTACAGTGATTTCTTGCACCATGCATATGTATGTACATACATACACATGTATAATTATATATAGGCTATAAATCAAGAATAGCAAAGTACTTGCAGTTGGCAAAGATAACGGTTACTTCTATTGGAAATAGGCGGCCATATATGTATAATCGATTGCTTATTTTTTTTTCAAGTGCATTGAACTCTCTCTCACACTCTGTGCTCTAACGTACTTACATACATACATATGTATGTAATTACCACACTAAGACCCACACTACAGTTGAAATTTGAACAAAGTGGCAGTGAAATTTTCCACCTACACCTTCACCTGCAGTTCGCTCAATTAAATTACCTTTCTTTCTCCTATTATTATATCGAGGGGAGGTTAACACAGTTTAAATGACACATACCTATAAATATATTCATATGTATATTTATGGTATATCAAATTGAGATCTATGGCCCAGTACATCTTAAAAGTGAAATTGATCAAATTGCTGTAAAACTTGTCCAACATATTTTATACGCACAACAGCCAAAGGGGGCGAACGAAATCTATGCAACACATAAATATGTACATACATATACGTATGTATATGTACATCTGTATATTTATGTGAGCAGACGCACAAGTTTAAACAAGTTTGGGTGCGTAAACGGACTTATCTGTGTAGACTATAGCGCGACAAATTTCATTTTCACCTGGTTCACTGTCATTTGGCATTATTAAAAACAACAACAACAACGAGCGTTTAATTTGAATTTGTATTTTATTAATTAGCATCGCCGCAACAAGAAACTGTGGGGAACAGTTGATGTGCGAAGTTTAATCACAACTTTGTTCCCGCCATCGAGATGCCGATTTACCTTATGCGGTTAAACAAAAGCTGGAAAAAATATATGATGAAGCTTTCCTTAAACAAAGATGCTTTGCCTGGCAGTGCAAACATCACTGACTCACAATGTAAAAATAACAGAACAACAACAACAACAACATCAACAGCAGCAGCAGCAAGACAACAACGGCAACAATAACAATAAGAGTAACAAAGAATAGGTGGCAATAAAAACAATAATTGACATGCATATGCGCCTGATAGCATTAATAAAAATTGCCACTCATTGGATGCGGGAAGTGCAAAACAACTGCCTCTCCTTATATGGCAATTGCTGTATGAGAAGAAGTAAACAGTTTTTGGGATATGAGCTAATAAATTGTTAAAAGCAGAACAAAGCGGCAATGGAATCATTCAGAATCCAGCAAAAAAATAAGCAATTGTATTTTTATTTATAAATAATTGAATTTTCCAATCGTAAAATACTGAACTGTTAATTTTGTTTCAAATTACTGGTGGTTCAAAAATGTATAATTTTCAAAATTAGTTCAATTGGAATTTGCTTTTCATAAATTAATATCAACAGGCAAAACTACGTAAAAAAGAACCGAAAAGCAACGTTACATTAAGCGTACTAAAGATTATATAACTTTAAAAGCTTAAATTAATTTTGTTTCCAATAAAAAAGCTGTTATAGTGTCTATAAAATACAGTAGTCGATCATATAATTTATCATATAAGTTCCAGCCAGATGGATTAAAAAACGGAAAAAAAATGTTATATAAAAACTCATTTTTTAATCGACCAAAGTATTAAATAGTATTGCCATAAGATAGAACTATTTAATATTTTGGTCTGAGGCGACTTCTTTCAACTTATGTAAATGTACGTGTATACATGTATATACCAAAATTCATTCAGACAGCTTAAAAAATAAGAAACTTGTTATTTAAAAATAGACAGACATAGGTTTTTTTCTTATGTGATATACACTCTATTAGGACTATGCCGTCTCGTTGTGTGTGATCAGGAAATACTATATATATATATATATATATATATTATTAGGACTATGCAGTCTTGTTGGGGACGATACAAAACCAAATGAAACTCCTATAATAATGTTTCTCGACTCAGATCTTGTAGCTAACCACAAACCAAGCTTTTTGTTTGTTCATACATATTGAAAATATAATTAAATGTTATTTATTACTTATATGAAGATGTTACTTTATTTCGCTATTTATGAAATTATTATTAATAAATCATTTTTGTTTTACATAAATAAACCTATGATTAATTTAACCACAATATTCACATGAATATTTACGATAATTTGATTTATCATATTGAAATAAATTTCGAAAATGGTTTGAAACTGGATGATTATTGTGTGGAAAATATTCTGTTATTAAATTCCAATGATCCTTTTTCATATTTGTCCAACCAGTTGTATTTATTACACTGCTACTGTTAGCATTTATAAATTCCATAGTTTTAGCTTTCAGTTGAGATGCATTATATTTATCAGCTATAACAAATGTTTCGGCAGCATTTTCCACTGTAAGCTTTGAATGCAAATAACTTTCACACATAACTTTAAGTTTTTCAAGTAAATATTTGTTAGCCGCTTCCAGTAAATCTATTGCCATGCTTTCCAATTTTGGTGTCATATCCGTGTAGATGTAATGTATCATTTCTTTAAGAACACAAGATTTTATATCATCTATAGTCACACGACTTTCTTGATTTTCATCCATTTCGGTGCTAAACATAGCATTAAAAACTTTACAACGAGCTATATTAAAATAAATAATTATAAAAAATATGTATGTAATGCAAATATTTTAAATGTTAAATCATATACGTTTCCTATCTTTTCTTTCTTTTAATAGCCTTGCAAGGGGTTCAACCTTATTTAATATTTTAGCTTTTAGGTTATTTTCATAATATTTGGAATAGCCGATTATTATTACTGCTGGCCGATCAATGAACTTAGCAAGGGTATTAAATCTTCAACACGCCAAATATGAATTTCTTTTTTTTCTGTGTTATTACCTGTAATAATGTTTTTATGTGCAAAAATAATTTCTCCGCTATCTGTTATAATTTGCACGTCACTGAATTGCCGGCTTTGAAGAAGATTGCCAAAATCAAGAGATACAGTCGATTCAGGAACTTTGATTGACGTACTGTTGAAACATGTACACAGCTGGTCAGTCAATAAGACAATCTCACAGTGTATGATCAATTTATCATTCGGTAATAAATTGTTTGTCTTGTCAAAAAGGTTTTGACATAATAGAAAGGGATCTATAGTAAGATTCATATTTGGACTGATTGTAAAACGTTTTTGATGTACAGTATCTTCATGATTCAGTATTAAACATTTAAATTTCGCCTTATTAGCTGCACCATTCGGTTGAGCCATTCGTAATGAAAGCTTTAAGTGTTCACTAACATAATCAGTTCCTTCACAATAATCGAGTTCCAGATACCATTTCATTGCATGCTTAGGTTCATTATCATATTTTGGAAAATGTGATGATATCCATTTATTCTCCAATTTACATAATTCACCAAAGGTATCGATCGTCCATTCATAATTAAATTTAATAAACTCTGATTTTGTTTCAGCCCATTCGTATGCATTTTCATTTTTGTATGAATATTTATATTTTTGTTTTATCGGAAACATTTTACTTCTGAAATGAAAAAATAAATATATGAATAATATGTTTTTATTATTCGTAGATATATATCTTGATAACTGAATGAATAATAATAGGTAATATAAAATATATGTATTCTACAATAATGTATATGTCAGTATAGATACACAATATTTATTTCAAACAAGATCACTTTGCACTTACTCCTACCTTCAGTGTCTCTTACTGTTGTTTGAATATCCGAACTATATTTTTTAAATGAAATTATTGTTGCGAAATTATTATAATTTAATATAATTTTAACGAATTCCACAATTAATTTCATTTAAAAAATATAGTTCGGATATTCAAACAACAGTAAGAGACACTGAAGGTAGGAGTAAGTGCAAAGTGATCTTGTTTGAAATAAATATTGTGTATCTATACTGACATATACATTATTGTAGAATACATATATTTTATATTACCTATTATTATTCATTCAGTTATCAAGATATATATCTACGAATAATAAAAACATATTATTCATATATTTATTTTTTCATTTCAGAAGTAAAATGTTTCCGATAAAACAAAAATATAAATATTCATACAAAAATGAAAATGCATACGAATGGGCTGAAACAAAATCAGAGTTTATTAAATTTAATTATGAATGGACGATCGATACCTTTGGTGAATTATGTAAATTGGAGAATAAATGGATATCATCACATTTTCCAAAATATGATAATGAACCTAAGCATGCAATGAAATGGTATCTGGAACTCGATTATTGTGAAGGAACTGATTATGTTAGTGAACACTTAAAGCTTTCATTACGAATGGCTCAACCGAATGGTGCAGCTAATAAGGCGAAATTTAAATGTTTAATACTGAATCATGAAGATACTGTACATCAAAAACGTTTTACAATCAGTCCAAATATGAATCTTACTATAGATCCCTTTCTATTATGTCAAAACCTTTTTGACAAGACAAACAATTTATTACCGAATGATAAATTGATCATACACTGTGAGATTGTCTTATTGACTGACCAGCTGTGTACATGTTTCAACAGTACGTCAATCAAAGTTCCTGAATCGACTGTATCTCTTGATTTTGGCAATCTTCTTCAAAGCCGGCAATTCAGTGACGTGCAAATTATAACAGATAGCGGAGAAATTATTTTTGCACATAAAAACATTATTACAGGTAATAACACAGAAAAAAAAGAAATTCATATTTGGCGTGTTGAAGATTTAATACCCTTGCTAAGTTCATTGATCGGCCAGCAGTAATAATAATCGGCTATTCCAAATATTATGAAAATAACCTAAAAG
>JBAMBR010002822.1:0-66697 GCA_037044475.1 Zaprionus obscuricornis
CAGTTATTCTTCTTGCTATTTACTCCATGTGCGCCACGTGTTTCATGCCTGGTTTTCTCGGTTTGTTTGTTTGATTGTTTGCCTTACTCTGACAGTTGATGCTTTGCTAATCTTGTTGTTGTTATTGTTGCCTAACTTTTTGTTTGTTTTTTTGGCTGTCCGTAGCATAATTTATTAGTTGTCGATTTCTCTTATGTCCTTAGAAAATGAACATTTGCATATTCTCAAGCACTTTTCACTTTTCAAATGATATTTGCACTGCTTGCTGTTAATATACCATTGAGTCTTGAGTGCATTGAATTGAACGTATATCTCTTTGAAGCCTCAACATGTTTTAAGCACATCTTCAATTTTCAACAAATAGTTCAGATGATTAACGTCTATTGTTCTCGAAAGAGCACAAAATCCAAATGCTAAACTGCAAAACAGCAGCAATTTTATTTTGCTTTAAATAGAATTTATAGTTGCTCTATGCATTTATCTACACTACAAAACTTTCTACTTTAATTGAAAATTTAACAAGGAAAATTTTCAAATTTATTTCAAAGATGTGAATTCTTGATTTTATGAGCAACATTTTATGTTTCTTGTTTGCATTATAATAGAATTTTATATTTTAAACTACAAAAGCGCTCAGTAAGTATTTATTATACTCTTATAAGAGTATATTAATTTTGTTGATATGGTTGTATAGCACAACTGAAGGCGCGCTGCAGTGGCTCAAATAAAGTATTTATAACTACTTGTATGTATTCATTATCTCTGTCTGTCCGTCGGCATGTCCGACTCCCTGTCTGTCTGTCCGTCTGTCTCTCCATATGTCTGTCTATTTATTTGTCCAACTTCTGCCCGTCTGCCCGTCTATCTGTCTGCCCGTCTATCTGTCTATCCATCTCTCTGTCCCATTGTATTTTCACTGTCTGTCTGTCTATTTGCTTGCTTTGAAATTTTATCTACAAATCATTTCGATAAAAAGAAATGGCAGTTAATGTGGCATAAAATTTCAATTGCAATATTCTTTAATGCAATTTTGGAAGCTACGAATATTAAAGTGTATTTTAAAAAAGAAAAGAAAATCATTTCAAGGGCTCCACTGCATGCTTATATAAATTGAAAAGTATTTTTGTCGAACCCAAAAGAATGATAACTCAAGTAAAAAATGAGCAATGGTCTGAAACTTAAAATAAATATGTGAATCTATTTAAATTAATTTAAAAATTTGGCAATCGAAAAACATGTATTTTTTTTAATTGTAAGGTAATTTTGTTTTCTTGTTAACTTGAAATCCGCCATTTCGATAATAACGGATAAATTGCTCAAGTCCTGTAGAAAATTTCCTGAAGGTCATCCGAAAAAAGCGCAGAATATCAAGTAAGGGTCATGGGAAATCAATATTATTCGTATAACTTGTTCAATAATCCAGCAATTTATCCGTTATTATCGAAATGGCGGATTTCAAGTTAACAAGAAAACAAAATTACCTTACAATTAAAAAAAATACATGTTTTTCGATTGCCAAATTTTTAAATTAATTTAAATAGATTCACATATTTATTTTAAGTTTCAGACCATTGCTCATTTTTTACTTGAGTTATCATTCTTTTGGGTTCGACAAAAATACTTTTCAATTTATATAAGCATGCAGTGGAGCCCTTGAAATGATTTTCTTTTCTTTTTTAAAATACACTTTAATATTCGTAGCTTCCAAAATTGCATTAAAGAATATTGCAATTGAAATTTTATGCCACATTAACTGCCATTTCTTTTTATCGAAATGATTTGTAGATAAAATTTCAAAGCAAGCATTTTGTATATTTTAGTGAAATGTAAAGCACACACACAAACATATGAATTTGTCTTGCATTTCCTTGTACAAAAATGCAGAACGGAAAATGTTAAACGTAATTGATGCTGGCTGCGCGCAATTCACATTTTTGTAATAATTTTCTATCATTGTGTTTGTGTGCCTGAGTGTGTGCAACATTATTAGTATGTAAATATATGCTGCATTTATCTAGCTACATTAGCTAAACCAAGGACGACATGTTGTCATAATAATGCCTGGCCAACTGGCAACTTGCAACTTGCAACTTGCAACTGGCAACTGGCAGCTGGAAAACCTGCAAAAACAGGCAAATTGCAAATGGCAACAAAATTTCATTGTTCAGTAACATTTTGGATGACGCAGTCGTTAAAAAGCGGATGCATTAATGCTAGCCAAAGTTTATGTATATGTATATGTATGTGTGTATGTGAGATAGTGAGAAGAGTGAAAGAGAGGGAGAGAGATAGTTAAAGACTCAGACAGTTAGACAGTTTGTGTTTCTTGTTGTTTTTGTTGTTGTTGCATGTTTATTGCAGTACTAATAGCAGCAACAGCAACAACAAAACAAAAACAGCAACAGTAACAGCAACAAAATTTGATGTTGCAAGTTGCAACTGCAGCAGATACAAATCTTATCTGCCACAACGAATGGCGCTGTAACAAACGCTAAAAGTGTCAGTGACATTTCAACAACATTGCCAACGTCCCAGAATCATGTGGTCATGTGCTGCTTGTGCTCACTCTCCTTCTCTCATCCTGCTACTCATCCTTGTTGTTGCCTTACGTTGCAAACAAATTGCAAGCTAATGTAAAACTACTAGACGAGTATATGTGTTAACATTAAAAGATGATGGTGGGGGGGGGGGGGTGGTATGGTGAGGGGAGATAGTAAAGGGGTTGAAGGCATGGGCGGTTCTTATAGTGCGTCTAACAGTCTGCTGTTGCTGGCAGTCTGATTAACTACTCAGCGGCTTAGTGTGCAAGCTAAAAATTATGTGATGCCATTAAAAACAGAATATTGCACCGTAAGTCTATTTAATTAAGTTGAACTTAATTTAAAACACCGAAAAAGTTAAATAAGTATACAGATGGCACATCGCATATTTAATATCCCTGCAAACAATTTTATAAAAAAACAAGTAAGAAAGTTATAGTCGAGTGTGCCCAAAGTTATATTATATATTTATTTTGCTCGTGCTGCGGACTCGCCAATTTTAAGTTAAAATAAAAAAAAAAAATTTTGAAAAAAAATTTAAAAAAAAAAAAAATCGTCTCGGGAATCGAACCGCGGACCTTATGCACGCGAGTTCAACCCTCTAACCACTGAGCCACGCTCTTCACTAGTGTTAGAAACACTGAGTAAATGTTGCCGTCGTATGGGGTGAGAACAGTAAGCAAGCGTACGCCTCTCAACTTTTGAAATTTGAAATGTGTATAACTTTCATGTTTATTATCCGATTGTACACAACGTCCAGATAAACATATTCTAACCTTGTACCAAAAAAATCGTTTTTATCGATTTGTGGAGGCGGAGGGGGGCGTGTCAAAAATCCAAAATAAACTTGATCTGCCTGCAAACACTACAAACACTATGCAAAAAAAATGAAGTCTCTATCTCTTATAGTCTCCGAGATCTGTGTGTTCATACGGACGTATAGACGGACAGACGGACAGACGGACATGCTCCAATCGACTCGGCTGTTGATCCTGAGTCAGAATATATATATATATAAATATATATAATATATATAAATAATATATATAAAGAATATACTTTATGGAGTCGGCCACGCCTCCTTATGGGTGTTACATACATTTGCTCTTGTACCCATAGGGCACCGAGTATAATCATTCCTATGATAGCTATGTGATATAATAGTCTAATGTGTAGCAAGCTGCTGACTTTACCGAATAGCTTAACGAACAAAAGAGACGGACAGATGGACCGACAAATAGACAGACAGACAGTGAGAGGGAAATACAATGGGACAGAGAGATGGATAGACAGATAGACGGGCAGACAGATAGACGGGCAGACAGATAGACGGGCAGACAGACGGAGAGACAGTTGGACAAATAAATAGACAGACATATGGAGAGACAGACGGACAGACAGACAGGGAGTCGGACATGCCGACGGACAGACAGACAGACGGACATACAGACAGACGGACAGACAGACGGACACACAGTGGGTCAAATAGAGGGACAGACACGTGAACAGAGAGACGTATAGAGAGAGGGGCGGGCATACAGTGGGACATACGTTCCTATTTTAACTCTGTTGCTGATGTTGATAATGAATACATACACAGTAGTTATAAATACTTTATTTGAGCCACTGCAGCGCGCCTTCAGTTGTGCTATACAACCATATCAACAAAATTAATATACTCTTATAAGAGTATAATAAATACTTACTGAGCGCTTTTGTAGTTTAAAATATAAAATTCTATTATAATGCAAACAAGAAACATAAAATGTTGCTCATAAAATCAAGAATTCACATCTTTGAAATAAATTTGAAAATTTTCCTTGTTAAATTTTCAATTAAAGTAGAAAGTTTTGTAGTGTAGATAAATGCATAGAGCAACTATAAATTCTATTTAAAGCAAAATAAAATTGCTGCTGTTTTGCAGTTTAGCATTTGGATTTTGTGCTCTTTCGAGAACAATAGACGTTAATCATCTGAACTATTTGTTGAAAATTGAAGATGTGCTTAAAACATGTTGAGGCTTCAAAGAGATATACGTTCAATTCAATGCACTCAAGACTCAAAGCTCAAAGCTCAATGCTTCGATGAGCCATGGGAGTTGTAGGTTGGTATATTAACAGCAAGCAGTGCAAATATCATTTGAAAAGTGAAAAGTGCTTGAGAATATGCAAATGTTCATTTTCTAAGGACATAAGAGAAATCGACAACTAATAAATTATGCTACGGACAGCCAAAAAAACAAACAAAAAGTTAGGCAACAATAACAACAACAAGATTAGCAAAGCATCAACTGTCAGAGTAAGGCAAACAATCAAACAAACAAACCGAGAAAACCAGGCATGAAACACGTGGCGCACATGGAGTAAATAGCAAGAAGAATAACTGTAACAACAATAAGAAGAAACAGCAGCGTCAAGTGCAGAAAAAGGAAGTATATTTTTATACCCTGTGTCCATTGGGTACAAAGGGTATATTGACTTTGTATCAGCAGCAAATGTATGTAACACCCATTAGGAGGCGTGGCAGACCCCATAAATTATATATATTCTAACTGAGTCGATTGGCCCTCTGTCCGTCTGTACGTCCGTTTGAACACACAGATCTCGGAGACTATAAGAGCTAGCGACTTCATTTCAAGCAAAGTGCTTGTATTAGTTGCAGGCACATCAAGTTTATTTTTGATTTTTGCCACGCCCCCCACCGCCTCCACAAATCGATGAAAACCATTTTCAACACTCCACTGCACCCACACCCAGACAAGCTATATGACTGAAGAATAATATGTTTGTCTGGGCGGTGTGTGAAAATTTGGTACAGAGCGGATAATTAACATTTAAGTTACCAAAATACCAAAATTTGAGAGGCATCTGTATAGCGTACGCTTGCCTGCGGCTCTAACCCACGCACGGCAACAATATTTTAGTGTTTTTTCTTTCTCAAATTTGTAATTTGTGGCTCGGTTGTTAGAGGGTTGAACTTGCATGCAAGTGGTCCCGCGGACCACTTGAAGCGATTTTTTTTTTGTTTTTTTTTTTTTAATTTTCTTTTTAATTACAATATAAGTAAATATAATAAAATGTATAATTCTTAATTATTTTACCAAAATGTATTAATGTTAATAAATATATATATGTTGAAATGAACTTAAAAATGGCCCAAAGTTATATTATATATTTATTTTGCTCGTGCTGCGCACTCGCCAATTTTAAGTTAATTTAAAAAAGAAAAAATCGCCTCAAGAATCCAAAATAAACTTGATCTGCCTGCAAACACTACAAGCACTTTGCAAAAAAATGAAGTCTCTAGCTCTTATAGTCTCCGAAATCTGTGTGTTCATACGGACGTACAGACGGTCAGACGGACAGACGGACATGGTCCAATCGACTCGGCTGTTGATCCTGAGTCGGCCACGCCTCCTTATGGGTGTTACATATATTTGCTGTTGTCACTAACCCAATATACTCTTGATACCCAATGGGCACCGAGTATAAAAAATAATAACAATCGTTTCAAGAATAGAACCGCGGACCTCTCGCACGCAAGTTCAACCCTCTAACCACTGAGCCACACTCTTTACAACTGTGAGAAAGAAAAACAAGTAAGAAAGCTAAAGTCGAGTATGCTCGACTATATAATACTCGGTGCCCAACTCTTTACAAGTTTGAAAAAGAAAAAAACACTAAGTTAATATTGTCGTCGTGTTTGGGGTGAGAACAGTAGGCAAGCGTACGCTATAGAGACGCCTCTCAACTTTTGGAATTTGAAATGTTTATAACTTCCATGTTTATAATCCGATCTGTACCAGATAAACATATTCTAACTTTCAGTCATGTAGCTTGGCTGGGTTTGCTTAAAATCGTTTTTTTCGATTTGTGGAGCCGGAGGGGGGCGTGGCAAAAATCCAAAATAAACTTGATCTGCCTGCAAACACGACAAACACTATGCAAAAAAATGAAGTCTCTATCTCTTATAGTCTCCGAGATCTGTGTGTTCATACGGACGTACAGACGGACAGACGGACATGCTCCAATCGACTCGGCTGCTGATCCTGAGTCAGAATATATATACTTTATGGGGTCGGCCACGCCTTCTTATGGGTGTTACATATATTTGCTCTTGTCACTAACCCAATATACTCTTGGTACCCAATGGGCACCGAGTATAAAAAGTAGAAGAAGAAGAAGGAAGCCCTTGTTCAAAAAGAAAGAGAGTAAAGAGAGAGACAACCTGTTCCCGGTTGTTCTGTAGTTCTTCAGCTCATAAAACAAAGCCCGTATGCTAGGCATCTTTATTTTTTTGAACAAGAGTTCATCATGCATTAATATTCCCTTAATGTTCACGTTATATGGTATATTATTTCACAAGTAAAGAATTTCATTCCATGCATTACAGTTATAGTAAAAGTTAAAGAAATTTATTTTGCAGGGTATACTCAGCGTTGAGTTTCACTAGGTTTTCATATTATACTATAGTATGTTAAAGTAAATGCAGTGCACAAATTATGGGCGTGTCTGCCCCTTAAAATAGCTGCTGACTGTGCACATGTAATATGGGAAGAAAGAAGAAGCAAAACCCAAAGCAAAGTAAACAATAACAAAAACAAGTGACGCGACGCAACCGGGGAAATAAAAACAAGTAAGAAAGTTGTAGTCGAGTATGCTCGACTATATAATTCTGGGTGCCCAAAGTTATATTAGGCGGACAGGCGGACAGACGGACAAACGAATATGTTTATCTGGACGTTGTGTAAAAATTTGGTACAGATCGAATTATAAACATAGAAGTTATACACATTTCAAATTCCAAAAGTTGAGAGGCGTCTCTATAGCGTACGCTTGCTTGCTGTTCTCACCCCACACACGGCAACATTTACTGTGTTTCTCACACTTGTAAAGAGTGTGGCTCAGTGGTTAGAGGGTTGAACTCGCGTGCATGAGGTCCGCTGTTCGATTTTCGAGACGAATTTTTTTTTTTTTAAATTAACTTAAAATTGGCGAGTGCGCAGCACGAGCTAAATAAATATATAATATAACTTTGGGCACCGACTATTATATATACGAGCACACTCGACTATAACTTTCTTACTTGTTTTTTTTTTGAGTTTGAAAGAGAGATAATTGAAAGAGAATAGAAAAAGAAACCTTTGGCAATTTTGTTTGAAGTGTAAAATAAGAAGAATAGAAAAGTAAAGAGTGCTTAGCCATTATTGAGCAAAAGCTTTAAATCGATAATGATGTTCAATTGAAATAACTGAACATTTACATTGAGTATATCAGCACAACTCTCTCCCTCTCGTTTTGTGTTGTACTTCTTTACACACTGCAGTGTGTAGAGTGCACTATGCCTACAATATTAACACGGAGATTTTAGATATAACTAGATGTTAAAGAAATGTAAAATTTATATTTAGTAGAAAATAATGCTGGCATTTTATTTGCTTAGCAATTCAGTCTCATATTGTTATAGAACATTACGCAGTAATATTTTTTAGTCGCCTTTGTTTCGTGTAATTTTTTTTTTCCTGTCTATATGCATAGTTGGCCACATTGAGGCTGCAGTTTATTGACTTATGCTAATATCGTTGCTTTAAAAAAAAGAAGCGCAAACAAAAACCTCAAAATATGAGGTTGTTCAATGCAATGAACAGAAAATCAATAGTGCAGTAGCCTTTCCTACATAAAAAGTTTGTATGTATATGCATAGAGAGGGATAGAGAGACATACTATATAGCCAACGGCTTTGATGTGAGTTATTCGCATTCCCATGGTGATAAGCTGCAGTCGACAAACAAAACTTGAATATGACGTGCTTCTTCTTTTTTTTTCCTTACACTTTGCTTTCTATCTGTCTTAGCGGCCATTTCAAGTTTGTCGGTACCGCAGAAAAGCACACAGAGAAAATTTCCGTTTTCGGTGGCATGAGAAAGTTCTTCTGCTGTCTGGGGCAAGGCGCCAGTTTTTTACTAAGGACGTGAAGACGAATTTTTTTTATTTACTTATTTTTTTCTTTGCTTATGTAATCGATAATTAAAAGGGTTAAGTGTTAAAAAAAATAGTTACAAGTAAATAGTTAAGCTAAATAATGAAAAATAGTGTCAAATAAAAGACAGAAGTCAGTAAAACGTTAATAAATCTTGCAAACTAATTGCAAATACAATAATTAATTTATAGAATTAAAAATCTTTTGTTCGTTGGAAGGTTCTGTGGATGGTACCTCTTGAGTCTTCTCTTTCTTGGAGCATTTCTTAGCCTCCTCGCTAATGAGTTATCCTAATGCTTCTGGATAACATCGCCAACTTTGGGGACCTTGAGAGCCTTCTCCATATATATCTCGAGCGCATAGCATAGCTCCAGATCGGGGTAAGGATAGCTTTATAAATATGCACTTAACTGCGTAGGGAGAGCTTATTGGACGGTGCAAGTAGCCACGCCATTTTTTCAGCTTTTGTTATGACATTTTTTTTTTTTACCATGGTGGTGTGCATTTTAAAGCACAGCCTTCTATCTAGAAGTAACACCAAGGTACTTTTGACTTCGCTTGTGGGTCAATGTAGAGCCTTGCAGTGTTATGCTTCCGCAGGACAGTGATCTTGTGCCGAATGTAACGTTTGCACACTTGCTGCTGTTGATACCTATGTTCCATTTCTGGGCCCAGGCTTCAAAGGAGCTTACGTACTGCTGCAGTGCTTCAGTAGCAATGCCAATGCTTACGCTTCTTGTTAGCACTGCAGTATTATCGGCATACGTTGCTATCAATATGTTGTCCTCTTCTAAGCCCGTGATGGCGCTGTGGTTAGACATGTCCGCTGTGTATAGCGTATATAGAGTAGGACCTAGAACGCTGCCCAGAGGTACACCTGCTTTGACAGGGCGCTTTGTTGATTTTACTCCATCAACGGCGACACTGAAACTTCTGTCCAGGAGAAAACTTCTGACGAGCTGAAACTACTGTGGGGTAAGTATGTCTCTTAGTTTGAAAAGTAGACTATCATGCCACACTCTATCAAAGTCCTGTTGTCTAAAAGATCCTCGCCAGGGCATTTTTTAGCCTTCAGCGCTTTTATAAGATGCTCTACTTCTTGCAGCGTAACCGGTTTTTCAGGCAACGTCATTTGGAAAGAGGTCTCCAATTTCAGCTCGACTGCTCTTCGTGTAATGTCGTTTGTAAAATTAAATGGCATGAATCTATTTTCCAGGCTGTCTGCAAATATTTCAGACTTTTCTTGGTTGGAGAAGCACCATCCACTGGTGGGGTTTATCTCTTCAGGCTACTTGTAAGTCTCCAAAGATGGTAATTTGTGGATGCATCCGGACTAGCTTACTCTAGAATCAGACAAGATATGCTTAGCTCTACCAAGGGTTTTTTGAACACGATTAGAAAGTCGTTTGTAGATTTGGTAGACACGTAAATCTCTCGTTCTTACGTGTTCTTTTCGGACTCTTCTTTTCATGCTTAGGTGTTGTATTTTTCTGCAGTTCATGTTCAGATTTACTTTGCTGGTTAGCTTCTTCTTGCTCTTGCTGGTATGCATCGTCCAGCTCCATAACAGCATCTACTTCTTCAGCTAAGGCTGCAAAGCGGTTATTTTGAAGTCCTGCCGCAGATGAACACCCTTTAATAATATTGATAGTTGGCTTCGATTTTTGTATTGTTTTTGTTGCCTTGTCAGATTTCTTTTGCTTCTTGCAAAGGGACATTACCGGAGCTTGAAATGAACAACCTTTTACCGAAAGTAGATTAACAGCAGAGCTTGATGCACTCGAAGAAATTTGCGTTGAACATATGGCTCCAGCCGTTGCCATTGCACATCTTGGTTGATAGCTTGTACTAGTACTCGTTGTGCAAGTACTTGTAGTTGTCACATTCGTATATGTTAATGTACTCGTTGTACTAGTACATGTCGTTGTTGCTATTAGCTTGTCGCTGAAGATTAGCGAAGGGCACGCAGTTCTGCAGGTGTGCCAACTACATCTCTCATTTTCTCAAACTCAGACTGCCTTTTAGAAGGCAGTGAGTAGGGAGGCAAGCCTCCATTCATTTAGAGGATTGCAATATTTGACTGAGCAAATATACAATTGCCTTTCTTCAATAAAGGATTCGTCCTAAAATAGGCTCCAACTCCAAGCACGTGGATGTAGCAGAGCGCTAGCGCTGCGCCACCACACCACAATTACCTTAATTTTTTCACTTTCTTAAATTATTTAAAATCACACAAGAAAAATATTGATAATATTGTTTGACAATTGATTCAAAAACGAAAAAATATATTAGGGAGCTTGCGACTGTATTGTTTAACTAGTCACACCCGACGATGATTTCTGAAATAATATCTATTATGAGCTGGTCAATGGTTGAAAGGTTGATGATGTTAACTATGTATTTTTTAATAGCCCTCAAAATGAAATCAGGATGCGTCAATGCTGCTTGTTAACATCTCTCTAGAAAGTGTGCGGAGGCCTCAGTCATTAAAATTTGCATTTAGTTTATCAACTCACATATACAAAATTATTCAATGTTTACATATCACAAGTGTAAGAAATAAAACACGAAGCAAATATACGTTTCTTGGCTATATTTTGAGCTTTGTTAGGCAACTTTTATTTTTTGCAGCAAGTGGAAACAGTGCAAAGTGCTCGAAGCATTAAGCTGCCGTTTAGTTTGCATGTTGTGAGAAATTTACTACAACTTCTCAGATCTTCATATATGTATATGCGCTTCGCTTGTTGGCGCAGACCTTATTATATTTTCAGCAACCCTTTACTCAACAACTAGTGCAAATTTTATCAATATTCATTTCTTTATTTTTATACTCGGTGCCCATTGGGTACCAAGAGTATATTGACTTTGTGACAGCAGTAAGAGCAAGCTAGAGACTTCATTTTTTTTTGCAAAGTGCTTGTATTAGTTGCAGGCAGATCAAGTTTAATTGAATTTTTGCACGCCCCCCACCGCCTCCACAAATTGATGAAAACCATTTTCAACACTCCACTGCACCCACACCCAGACAAGCTACATGACTGTGGAATATGTTTGTCTGGGCGATGTGTGAAAATTTAGTACAGATCGGATAATTAACATGGAAGTTATACACATTTCAAATACCAAAATTTGAGTGGCGTCTCTACAGCGTACGCTTGCTTGCGGTTCTCACCCCACACACGGCAACATAAACTTAGTGATTTTTCTTCTTCACATATGTAAAGAGTGTGGCCCAGTAGTTAGAGGGTCAAACTTGCGTGCAAGTGGTCCGCGGTTCGATTCTCGAGACGATTTTTTTTTTTAGTTTTTTAAATTAACTTAAAATTGGCAAGTGCACAGCACGAGCTAAATAAATATATAATATATCTTTGGGCACCGAGTATGATATAGTCGAGCATACTCGACTATAGCTTTCTTACTTCTTACATCTTTGGCGAGCGAAAGAAAACTTTTTTGTTTTGCAGCTTCAACAGCTGTTAGTGCCATTTTTGTGTATATGTGTGCTCTATGTAGTTTTGGGGTCTCAAACTTATAGCGACACATTAGCCCAACACAAAGGCAAAGTCCAATCAATGACAAGTTTTTGACTGCTGAGTATGGCAACTGACAAGCACGTAAGAGTAAGAGAAGCATGTGAAACGATGGATACCAAATATTGACAGAGGCGCGAGATTTTGACTCATTGGGCGTGGCTTTTAAAAATAAAATCACAATATCCCGTTCTTACTTTAAAAACTTGAATTGGAAGTTTTCTGAAGAACCGGGAAAAGAAGAGAATAATATAATAATAGGAATATAAACACATTTTCAAAGTAAACTATAGAAATCGAGCTGATAAAAATCTATAAAATGCAATAAGCATAAAATACTTTTTGATGCATTTACATTTGAATTCCATTCGAATTTAAAATTTGATGGTTTTTTGGTTAGCGTCTATATTGACATAGTAATCTGCATATATTTTTATGGCCAGGCAACTGCTGGCTACAAGTTTACACTCAAATAATGTGACTGACTCATCTCAATTTTTTTTTTTTTTGGCTTAGTTTGACTCGCAAAACAATTAGAGGCGCACATAAAGAGCTGCGACAAATGTTGCTGGCGACTTTTGCCGACGGCAAGACGGCAACAGCAAATGCCTTTGAACAATTTTGTAGCGAATGCCAAAAAGTATGCTACACGATAGAATTAAAACTACTCGTATGTACGTTTATACATACTACATACATACGTATATGTACATATGTACATACGTATATAGAGACACAGACAGAAATACATTTTATGGCAAGCTACAACTGTATGTTTGTGTCCTAGCTAAACTGTTTTTTTTTTTCTATATTTTTGTCGCTTGCCTTTGGGTACATCAGTTGTTACTCACAATCATTCAGTCATTCACTCACTCAGTTCAGTTGGTTAGCGGTTTTCTGTGCGTCAACAGTGTTGCGAGGTGCTCAAAAAAAATAAAAAAAAATAAGAAGAAAAATTGAAAAATATTCTACAAAGAAAAAGAGTATTTTGTGTGTGATTCTGTATAACGCGCATTGATTTTATTTTTCGCAAATGGTTGCCATAAATTTAACTTGTAAGTAAATGACGAAATGAATGAAGAATGAAGCGAATCTTTTTGTGATCTACAGAGAGTTGTATTTAACGCCTTGTTGTCTTCCTTTTAAAATGGCTCCCAAGAGTATAAAGTTTGCCCCCATCCCTCCCTCATCCCACATACTCGTTTACAGTTAAATTGCTGCCTGTGCAATTTGTCATAGCATGCTTTTGAGCTTGCCACGAAAAAGGGCTGAGTCTTTAGACTGAGTCAGCGTCAGTCAGTTTATAGGCTGTAGGCTCTGAGTAACAGTTAAGAGTTGAGAGTTTTACCCCTGAAAATGGTTACTAATTTAATTCCGGCGATAACAAAATATCTTTGCAAATTAGTTAATAATTGACATGCACAGAGCATAGAATATTTGCCATGTGTTGTCTGTCGTCTAGTAGCATGTGTTGTATTACGCATCCAGCCTCAGCGTCATCAACCATCAACTGTGGCATAAAATAATTTAATTAAATGCAAATTAAAATGCTTTTATGAATATTAAACATTTGCTTATAGATATTTCATTGCCACATTGCCCTTAGCACATCAGAAAATCTATCTCTCTCACTCATTTTTCTTACTGTGTAGCATTGTTATGCTTTGTCTACTTCTTGATATTCTATTGCAATGGAATAATTATTGAAAATGCTTTTTACTAAATGTAAAAAAACATTTTTTTTTTTTTTTTTTGGCATATGTAAACACTGCTCAAAGTGCAGAAAAAAACCTCAACAGCAAAAGTACTGAAAGTAATGCAAACATACATAAATATTTATTCTAATTGTCCAACAACTTTCATTTAAATATGTACAGTAGCATACTTTTTAAGTGCAGTCGACTTGTAAATGTAATTAGTGAAACTTTTTTTTATCTTAGTGAAGTAAGTAGAACTTTTCACTACTTTATTTGACTTTTAATTAAATAATCATATTAATTAGAACACATGCAAAGTACAATTTAACTGTAGATTACATGTTAAAATTACATCTTTAAGAAAACAAAGTCAGCTTCAGAGAGCTATAGATTTTATATCCTAGCAGTTGAATTGATAACTTATATTGCTGATATAGTAGCTATATGATATAGTGGTACCACTATGTAATGCCAAAGACTCAAAAAAATATATATGGCAAAAATGAAAATAAAATGTAAATTCAAATGAAAATTATTTAAACGACCCGGTTTTTCATTCTAATCAAAAATATATATATTTTATGGTGTCGGCTATAGACGTCTACTACTTATCAATGGTGTATATATATATTATGGAGTCTGCCACGACTCTACCTGTACATTGCAAACCCCTGGCTCTGCAATGGTAAACAAATTAAAATTTGAACATTAGGCTTCACTATTTCTGTTTTTTTTTTTAATTTTTTTATATAATTTTTTGATATAATTAATTTCTGCTTTTATGCTAATAAATTCTATAATTATCTCAAGCATTAGTTAAATGTACATTAGAAATACCTAATGATTATCGTTCGTAGTCAGTTCCATGCCTGCAGGGTATAAAAATATAAAACCAACAACCTTTCGACCCAAGGAAAGCCTACAGGCTGAGTGCTTAATGCTTTGTTTTTCCCATTTGGGCGGATGTAATTGAGTATCTCTAAACATGGCTTAATTTGTATGTATATGTGTTTGTCATTTTAGATGAAAGAGTGAACTAATATATATATATATATATATATATATATTAATCTGTGAGTCACTCTCTCTGCCTCTCTCTCTCTCTCTCTCTCTCTCTTTCCAATTTACTTCTTTGGAGTCTAACAAATCCTTTTATCTCTGCCATAAGCAGATTTTAGAGATTGTCGGGTCAAATCAAAATTGCACTCCCTCTGTCTGAGTGTGCGAGAGATAGGGAATGTATGAGTGTTTGTGTTAGAAATTAATGTAAATCATGTCATCAACACTTTGCCTGACGGTTTCAATTAAAATCATTTAGAAATTTATAGCAACATTTCTAAGCTTAATTTAGCACAAATTGTGCTGTGTGCTTGTTGTTTATATTTCTAAGTTCTAAGTTTCTTTTGCTATTTATGGTTTCCACTTTGTATGCTTATGTCGCTTTATTTTTATTATTTTTTATTTTTAATTAAAAGCGTGAAATGTCAACGGCTCTTTTATTTTACACTCAAAATAAAATATATAAAATGTAAGTTGGCAAAACTCTCGACAAAAAAAGGCGAAAATATTTTAATTTAGGTCAAAAGTTCGTGTGTGTGTGTCTGTTGTATGTGTTAGTATGCGTACTTGTATTTTATGTAGCTGCATTTTACGCTGCTTTAAATTTCTATAATGATGCATATTATGTTAATGAGAGTTTTTAGTTTACTTTTCCCTACGTACTGTACTCACACACTCACATTGGACGAGCATATGTTGAGGTTAGCTGTAAATGGGGCGCGCCTCGTTGGTTAATTGCATGAGTGCGCAACCGCCACTAGTTGTGTTTAGTGTTAAAACAGATCCTAAGGCTGCCACACATCAAAAACACTTGCAAAAAATTTGATCAAAATCTTTATATTTCAACGCCCAATCATAATACTAACCAAGACCGCCTCCAGCCGGCATTTTTCTTTTTTTTTTATATATTTTGGGGGTTCCCGTGGAAACATAAGAACATCCGAAAATTTAAATTGGAAATATTCATAGACTTGTCTTTTACATTTAACGCAAAGCGATAAATATTTAAATTTGGTAAAAAAAAAGTCTAAAAGCTTTTATTTTGTGAAAAAGACAAAACTATAAAAATTAAGTCATATGTAAAAAATCTTCACCTACGAGGTGTGTTCAAAAAGTAAGGTGTAAGGTTCAAATTTCGCTGGCAACATATTTTCGATTATCGATTTTTTTTTGTTTTGTTATGGTACACTCTTCCAAACATCTGTACCAAGATTCAATTGAATCCCCTTTTTTGTTTGGTTGTGAGAGGCGTAAAGGTTACAAGTTGTTTTTTTTCGTGCTCGGCAACCAAACAAAAAAGGGGATTAAATTGAAACTTGGTACAGATATTAGGGAAGAGTGTACCAACATAACAAAACAAAATATCGCTAATCGAAAATATGTTGCCCGCGAATTTGAACCTTACACCTTACTTTTTGAACATACCTCGTATGTACAAAAAATAAAATTGAGTGCTACGAAGCATAATAAAAAAAATTATTTTCTTCGGCACAATTTGAGACGATTTTAATTATAGTATCTAAGATTAACTGTCCTATTAAACCTGATACAATCAATATTAATATTAATTTTTAAATTTATATTTTATATTAAACCTGATACAATCAATATTAATTTTAATTTTTAAATTTATATTTTTTTAATACTTCTAACAAACGGAAAAATAATTTTGTTTTCCATTAATACAAAATTTGTTTAGTAGAGGGTTAAGGTACAATTCATTTTAAAGAATTTAATAATTTTTTTTTATATTTTGTGATTTAATTCAAAGAATCGAATGTTTACTTGTCAAAATATCCCATACAATTATCTAAACAAATTTGATAGTCAAATAAACAAATAAAAAAGAAAGCAATTATTTTGCAGTCTGTTATGTATATAAGAAACAAAAGATAAGAAAGATTTTTTGGGGAGTACCGGGTATATACTGTCACAGTTGTGGGAATAAATGCCACGCTCTTTTAAAAATAAAAGTATTCTGAGCAGTGTGTATAATATTCAATAGTTGTGTAATATCTGCTAATATTTTTATGCATTATTTGTTATTATGTTTTATATTCGTATATTCCAAAAAAATTTTATTTCATTTGTATTTTATAGTAGGCATTGATAAATGTGCAGGTTGTTGACTTACGAAATATAAACATTTATTATATCAAATTCTGTCGGACTGCCAGCATCGTAAAAAGAAAAAAAAACTATATGGAAATTATAAACATAAACATTTTCAATAGTAAGAAAAAAAAACCTGCGAATAATTTAAAATCATTCAAATATTTTTTACGGCTACATTTTATACCGTTTTTCTGCACACTCCCGATAAGTGCAACGCATTTTCTGCAAAAGAGAGTCTAGCTAAATATTTAAAAGGAGTTGGCAGCCCCCGAACAGACATTCTCATTTGTTTTGGAAGCTTCAATAAGGGGAGTCGGCATTTTGCCAGAAATTGCAGAAAAAGAAAAATATCAATTTCAGTTGAAGAAATAAGAAAATTTTTGATAGAAATACAGTTGATAATTTGGAGTGAGTAAATGCGAAGAATTTTTGGGCAATGTCTGATAAAAGTGATGCAACTTTTTGACAACTCTTATCTTGTTAATCTGATATGTCTTTGTTTGCATACATTACGTAAACATTTATTTTTTTACGCTGAGCAAAGAGCTGCTATTTCTTTGACAAATTCGATCTTAAATTTGACTATATCCTTTTCTACGTCGTTAAGCTTACAATGGCTCCTATATCTCAACCACCGGAACGTCACTTTGGCTACGTCTGCTGCAAGTGTAAGGCAAGTGCTTTCGTTGGTCGCCGCTATGCCTGTTGGTTGTGCATAGATTATCAGCTGTGTGGTAACTGTTATGATGCTGGTCAATTGCCAGAGTCGCCGGAACATAAGTATTTTCATCCACTTGAAGTGCATTATACTCGTTCCGAATATGAACTTTACTTTGGCGGTGAATCGTATTTGGAGTCAAATGTGCCGCAGAGCTACAAATGTGCTTTGTGCAATGTTTGTGGTTTTACTAGCATGCAACTGTACAGGCATCTATCTGAAACTCATAGCAGTCATAAGGACTATGATGAGTATTTCAGTATCCTCTACTCGCGCTATGTGGCCGATACAGTTGCAACACCATTGTTGCGACCAGGAATACCAGCAGATTCACAGGCTGCTGGATACCTACGAAATGCTCCAAGTTTTCCACGAGCATTAGTTGGATCGCATCGTAGCGCAGTTGATGCGTCTATCAGAGCTTTGGATGCCAATCGCATTTCTGATGGTACAATTCAGATTAGATCAATGCGCAGCTCTAAAGCAATACGTATTCGTGGTCCATCTCAAGCTGCTATAAGATTGGGTCCTATATTGTACAAGCCAGAGGCAACACATCTCTCCAGACGTTCGGTGTTGGACGAATGGGTTACATATTTGTCAACTTTGGCTGCCACAACTGAGCAGCAATTGCAACATTTACAGTATCAGCGTCCCGATCGTTTATTTTCAATTTTCAGTCCTCCTGTGCAGGAAAATAAGGAAATCAAGAAGCGTGAAACTGTGGAGGCATCTTCCAATAATAATAATAATAATAATAATAAATTTCTATGTCTTCGGTTTTCGTCAAAGCAGGAGAAGAAACAAACAGGAGCAGCAGCACAAAAGCATCAGAAATTGATAAATTTAAGTCGTGGTCGCTTTATCGAAGCAATATTATGCTCTATGCTTGCCGAAGAAGATCTTCTTCCAGTAAAAGTTGCACAACCACGTGCTATTCGAAATAAACCCAAGAAGCAGCCCACGGTTGTTCAATCAAAATTGAATGATTGGAAATTGGAGGAAATAGATAACGCAGATATTTGCAACCCTCAAAATATCATGTGCAATTTTTACAAAGGACTCGATAACTATAACACATGGTTAGCTGAATTTACAGCAAACCGTTTGCATCGTGATCCAAATGATGCAATAATTCCAGCTCTACCAGATATAACGTCACAGCAGGGAACCTACAACAATATACTAGTTATGGGAATGGATTCTGATACGGATACGGAGGATGGTGGTGATGTCGGATTCGTACAGCAGAATCATTGTCAGCAAGGTGAACCTAAAAAATTCAAAGTTTTGACTTTAAATTTAATTAATCCAAATGGACAGATTGAAGAATTATCTGAATGTGATGTGGAAGAGGAAGAAGCCGAGAACGAAGTTGGAGCTGAGGGACTTGAAGTCGGAGTTGAAGAAGACTATCATGATGAGGATAATGAGGATAATGAAGATGAAGATGTTGATGATTATGATGAGAATACTGGATCGGAAACTTCAGATTCAACCATTGCTATGTTGGTCAACGAAATCGACCAAGTTTATGGTTACTAATCATATTAATAATGTAAAGTTTCTATATGAGCATAAGATAGATTTGTTAGCATAATAATTTGCTATTTTTTTCATATGCAATAAAACAAACGATATATAAATATAAATAAATATATATTTAACATTTCTCGATAGATCCCTGCCATGATTTAGTTCATAAGCCGTCAACAGGCAATCAAAGTTATAATCGGTTTCCTATTTCAAATGCTGTAGCATGCAGCCAGATAGCTTAGAAACATTTCATACTAAAACTCATTTTTCGACTAATCTTTTCCATGATATGATATATAGTGATCCCATATGATACAGCTCATGGGCTGGGCGTAGGGAGTATGTATAGGGAGTATGTAGCTTTGAAACGGTGACTAGTTTGGATTGAAACAGACGGAGAAAGAAACAGACCAGCCTTCGGTGCTGGTTAAGACATTGATGGGGCACTACAACATCCTGGTCAAAATGTTACAAAGAGTATACAACAAATATTAAGTTATCAACTTTTTCCAAGTTACTGCGATCAGATGACTCTATTTTATACTTGCTCAACTTTTCTTCTGTTAATATCAATATTCCAAAAAAAAAAAAAAATCGGTTATATCGTTTAAATAATCGATTTTTATTGATATTTTTAGCATTCGAATCAAGTTGCCAGCGCCGACTAGTTATTATCGACACTCTTATTAGGTTATGTCGGGTTTGTACAACTTTCGAAATTTCATTACAAATTCCAATCTCCCAGCTTGAGGAACGTCAAATAAATAATAACAATAAAAATAAATAATAGAAAAAATACATTCTGAGGTGCAAACATTATAAGCCTTGAAATCATTTCAAAAGTGTCCGCAAACTTGTGATATCTGTATCTAAACTTGTGAAAAGTCGCAATGTCATCATCTGTAAACAATTCCGACTTAACTCCATTGGATCAGTGCTGCCTGGGATGCTCAGTCCGTGGTGATCTAGGTCGGCGCTACGAGTGCATTGTGTGTGGCGAGTCAGTTACCTATTGCGGTAATTGTTATGATCAAGGCAAAAATGTGCCAAGTGATAAGCACAAGTATTATCATCCCATGAAGGCGATTTATAATCGCAACTATTTTGAGCTGTACTTTCTGGGTGAAGAGCTGGTGAATGGTGAAGCACCTCAGAGTTATAAGTGCGCTTTCTGTGATGAATTGGGCTTTACAGCCGAAGAATTGCAGTTGCATGTGCTGGAGAAGCATAGTGGACATTGTGATGGTGCCGACTTATTGGACATATTGGAGCAAATGAATCATTTGAATAGCACTGAAGCGGAAAAGAAATGTGAGTACGCATCGCATTTAGGCTGATTGCATTTGTATTGCTGTACTGTTGTTGCTGTTGCTGCTGCTGCTGATGATGCTGCTGCTGATGATGCTGCTGCTGTTGTTTTTCGACTTTACGATCAACACGGCAAAATCCACTTTAGTAAATTGCTTGACATCAACAGCTACAATCTTGGAATAAAGGGTTGAGGCACTCGCCATCAGAAAGTCAAATGCAAATTGAATGTAAGCTTGTCTTCTTATTTCTGCTCTCTTGCCACTTAAGTTTGCCATTCATTAAGCGTGCTTGTGCTTTGTGGTTGTTGCTCATGTTCCTGCTGTTGCAAATCTGTCAAGCTTAGTCCGAATATTCACGATAGATATTCGTACATTCGTTGACCGGGACACTTTAACATCATTACTCAAAGCCGCAGCAGCCCCAAAATAAAAGCAAAATAAACTGAATACTATGTGAAAATGTTGTGTGATTGACACTGTCTAATAATGGCACATTATATGTCAACAGCATTTGCCAAAAGCCGGACGCAGCGGTCAGACAGTCGCACGACACCTCAACTATATCCGATTGCCTTTACCTTCACCCAGTATTCGTATATTACTCTTAGTTCTGCTACTGCTGACTGCTTTTGCTCTTTCTTCATTATCTACTTCCCTCATCTGTTTGTGTTCAACGTGTTTTCTGTTTTGACAACAAATTTTCCACTTCATTTAATCGACTTCAATGTTATTCTTGTTCTTGTTGTTATTGTTGTCCATATTTAGGGTCTGCATTTCTATCAGTTCGATTTGATGGAGTCAGCTGCTCAAAATGTGATTTCTTTACGTTGCCGTTTAACTTTTTATACTCGGTGCCCTTTGGGAACCAAGAGTATATTGGGTTAGTGACAAGAGCAAATGTATGTAACACCCATAAGGAGGCGTGGCCGACCCCATAAAGTATATATATTCTGACTCAGGATCAACAGTCGAGTCGATTGGAGCATGTCCGTCTGTCCGTCTGTCCGTCTGTCCGTCTGTACGTCCGTATGAACACACAGATCTCGGAGACTATAAGAGATAGAGACTTAATTTTTTTTGCATAGTGTTTGTAGTGTTTGCAGGCAGATCAAGTTTATTTTGGATTTTTGCCACGCCCCCCTCCGCCTCCACAAATCGATGAAAACCATTTTGAACACACCACTTCACCCACACCCAGCCAAGCTACAGAACTGAATTTTGGTACAAAGTTAGAATACGTTTATCTGGACGTTGTGTACAAATTTGGTACAGATCGGATAATAAACATGGAAGTTATACACATTTCAAATTTCAAAAGATGCTGTTCTCACCCCATAAGACGGCAACATTTACTCAGTGTTTCTCACACTTGTGAAGAGCGTGGCTCAGTGGTTAGAGGGTTGAACTCGCGTGCATGAGGTCCGCGGTTCGATTCCCGAGCGGATTTTTTTTTTTATATTAACTTAAAATTGGCGAGTGCGCAGCACGAGCAAAATAAATATATAATATAACTTTGGGCACCGAGTATTATATAGTCGAGCACACTCGACTATAACTTTCTTACTTGTTTTTTTTGGTTTGTTCATCTTGTTGTTGGTGTTGCTGCTGTTGTTTCAATGAGGGTTGCTTGTTCAGCATCCCGAACTTTGCCGTAGTTCTACTTTATTATAATGCTTAGATTTGCAATTCCTTATTATCGTAGTTTTTTTTTTTGCTTTTTTTTCATTTCTTTTGCTGTTGGGGTTTGCCGCCTATTGTCATTGCGGCACGTACATAGATTTCTTCAAGAAAGTTGCTGGGTAAATTATATACATAGTTCGTCGGTTTATTTCTTCTTGAAAGTTAGTTGCGGATATTTAAAGTTAATTCTTATATATATTATATATTTTAGATCAACTTTAACAATAGGGTTGGAATTAGCTTGTTCACTTTTTCGACTGTTTCAAATTATAACTTCAAATTATAACTTTAAACTTATTGGAACGAGTCTGGATCGGACCATTATATCATATAGGTTGTCGAAATTTGAGTTATTGTAATATAAACAAGTTTTCGTTTGCTCTCAACTAACGGATGTGTAGTCTGTTTAATCCGAATCGGATAATTATTACATAAACCTGTCTAAATAACGATTTATAAAGAGTAAAGTTTTTCGTAGGATAAATTCTTAATTAAGCTTGCACCTTTGCATTCTTTAATCTATTTACATATCAATTTATGATCAGTTAAAATTATTTGCATGGAAAAGAGAAATTAAGTAAAATATATCTAAATATATATTGAAAATTGTTCTAGTAAATTTTTATGTTTCTCTGAAAATTTTTAATAATTAATTCAATTCAATTAAAAAATAATAAGCAGCAGAAATATTTCTTTGCCCAACTGCGCTCAGCTATAATCTGTGAATCTATAATTAAAATATGGTAGGCAATCATTTTATAGAGCTAAAAATAATAAGTTTAAATGATTAAAATATTTTAGCTTTATTTATGCCTAATATGCTTGATTTATTTTTATACACATTTTTTATATCGAAAGAGTTTAAAATTTGTGTTGGGAATAAGTTTTGAGAAATTTATTAAGGTAATATATGTTTCTTAGTTTAAGATAAAATTTTAGCTTGAAAAATTGTTGAATATTGTTGAATTGAAGCAGAAGCCATGCTACATTTAGTATGAACATTAATGGAATTTATTCATGTTAAACGCAGCTGTGTGAAATGCATTTTCCGCTGCATTTAATCACATAATTGTAACGCGAAGTGTATCTGTTTTTTTTTTTTTTTGTTTTTACACTTGTGTTTCTGTTTATTTTTTTCAGCTTGTTTTTGTTTTGTTTTTGTTTCTGTTATTGCAGACTATTCTGAAGCATTTCACATTGGCGCTGGCGAACTGAGCGTATACTTAATGCGAAAAAGTGTGAAAATACTCAGCAAATGCAAATGCATCAGCTGAATGCAGCACGCCGAGCTTTTGCACATTAATCAAAGTTGCGCTTAAAAACGTGCAACACTAAAAGCCGCAACTTACCGCTGCGGCTCCAGCTGTGTTTAGGCCAAAGATGCTAGCAAAAGTTAATGTATTGAAAATGTGCGCACGGCCGGAAATACGTTTTTTATTTCTTGTTAAAAAAGAAAAAAAACACTTTCTGCCTAACTTCTGATTGCTATTGCTGATGTTGCCATTGCCGTTGCAGTTGGTAATTTAAGCGGTAAAAAGCGGCAAAAGAGTCAAAAGACTGCTACAGGGGATGGGGATGGAAAAGGGGGTTGGCAGTAGTGCAAAACAAAAATTACGTCATGCTATGTTTGTGTGTGTGTGGGTGGGGAAGAAGCATTTTAAGGGTGACTTATGCGCAAAATTATCCTGAACTATTCATATAGACTTTTTTTGCTGCATCCCCCCTGCAATGATCCATCACCGCATCATATAAGAATATATTGAAATACTTTACTAACGGCGACGAATCGTTGCTTTTGTTACTATTTTTGCAGCCACTGAGATTCGTTGCCAGGAGAAGTCACGCGGCGGCCTTAGCTATGAGGTCATCCTGGCCGAACCGGCACCCAATGTTGCTGTACCCAAGCGTCCAGTAACCCCTGGTAAAAATGTTAGTGTTGAAGAGATTGAGCAAAAGCTAAAGGCTGCCGAAGAGCGTCGCATTGTAAGTGTTGCAAATATTAGTAAAATACTGTAAGAATCAATCGATCGATTTATAAACTTTACGTTTTTACAGTCTTTGGAGGCCCGAAAAATGGCTGAAATCTCAATTAAGTTGGCCAAAGTTGAGGAAGCTACACGTAAAAAGGATGAGATAACCAATGAGTTTATTACTCAGACCAAGGAGCAGCTTGAGTCCAAAATGGAAAATCATGTGGAGAAACGTGAAGCCATTATCAGTGACATGAAGGAGAAACTAAAGGTAATGGCATGCCTGTCATTACTAAACTTAAGTCCTAAACGTTTTAACGAGATACATGAACAAGAAAAATAATTATTCTTATATTCAATGCTATCATATATAGTGTTTCGATCTCTGCTTATGGTTTACGCAAAGTTTCATTCAAAATTAATTTCTCTGTATATTTTAAGATAATAATTAACTATGTTAACGTAACGTTTCATACAACAGATTCATGCCCAGGAGATTGAGAAGACACGCGAGACTTTGGAGCAGCAAAAGGCTAATGAGCAGAAGGCTATTGAGGAGAAATTGAAGACGGCTCAGGCTTTGCGCGATGAGAACATTAAGAAAATGTTGGATCGTCTAAAGGAGCATGTAAGTTTTGAGTGTTTCTATTCTGTTATGTAAAATAAAAAAAAAAGCAAATTAAAAATATAATTTGTAGCTTTAGCTTTTGTAATTTGTAGTTTTGATTTTCGTTTCTTTTTATTTTTTGTTATACTCATTTTTATATTTGGTGTCACTCTGTGTTTGTGCGTGTCCGTGTGTTTGTGTCTTTGTGTAAATATCTAATCATTTTAGTTGCATCATCAATATAATTTCCTTTGTGAATTTTTTTTTCTATCATTTTTCTTGTTTCTCTCATTTAGAATACTATCAAAATTGCTGAAATCAAATCGCAGATCAATCAATTGGAAAATCAAAAGCTTGAGGAGAAAGCGCGCATTATTGAAAACAAATTGTTCACCGCCGAGCAGAATCGTGAAAAGGAATTGCTCAAAAAAATTGAGAAAGTTCAAAAACTTGTACGTGGCACGATCAAAAAAGAGAAAAAAATGAAAGCAATGTTATCTTCGGCACGTCGAAAATGTCATACCCTTGCAGTCTCGAAAGAACATATAAAGTTGTATGATATAGTTGTCCGATTTGTATCAAATTTATATGAGATGTACAGATTTATAATTGAAAAACTGAATATTCGACCGATGTTCCTATCGCAGCTATATAATATAGTAGTCCAATCTAGACGAAATTTATATCAGCCATAGAGTCTCGGCCGGAGAGCCTAACAATAGTGGTTCCTATATGTAATAGTCATCTGATCCGGCCAATATCGACTTGTATATAGTCCATGGACTTAGAGAGTATGAGAGTACCAAGTTTCATTGATATAGCTTTAAAACTGAGAGACTAGTAATAGACGAACAGGCAGATAGACGGACATGCATGTTTGGATACTCCTGTGGATTTTCATCAAGAGTCAGGCTCGCTTTCTAAGGGTCGTTACAAACTCTTGACCAATATTAATATGCGCTCTCTGCAAGGGTATAAAAAACTAACAGAAAAACTGGAAAAAATAAAAACTAAAAATATATTTACATAAATAGTTGAATTATATTTTGCCTGCTTCTTGTTGTTGCACTCATTTGTTGTAGCAGCATTTAGCTTTTTTTCCTTTTCAAGCGCTTTTTTTTAACATTGCATTCATAAATCTGTATAATAAATTCATTTCAATTTTGCAGGAACGTCGCGCTGAAGTTGTACGTCAGAACAAGGCCCAGACTCAGGACATTGATGGTCAGCAGAGTGCAATTGCATCGTCGGGTTAGATGCATTATCTTGTATTGTGACGAAATTGAAGATGAAGATAACGTTGATGTGAATAATGATGATGATGATAATGATAATGCTGATCGAATTGCCGTTATTGCCGCTGGGGCACGTAGAGCGTCCTCAAAAAGAAATGATAAAAAAATAAATAAATAAATACAAAAGCGGCTAAAAATACACTAAAACACAACAACAACAGCAACACATATTTAAGCAAAAACAAAAATTAAAAGAAAAATCGTAATCTTAAATCAAGAATAACAAGAATTTGCTTCAAAAAAATTTCAAGTATTATACAAAAAACGAAAAAAAAAGAAAGAAAAACAATGAGAAATAATGAGAAATCTCAAAAATAATTTATGAGCAACAGCAGCAGTAGCGCGCTAGTAATCAACAGGCAAGAAGAATATGAAGAATAGAGAAGGAATCGAACAACAACAATAATTACAATAACAAATTTAATAACAACAACAACAAGCGCAAATATTTAAACTCAAACTTTACACTAACTAAATACAAAGAACAAAAAAAAAAAAAAAAAACAAACAAAAATTGCATGCTGCAAATTAATACGAAATACATTTAAAGTAAAACATTATTTAAACTATCTGTAGCGATTTAAATCGCAAAAACAAAAGCAACAAATCAATATTCAAAAATTGCAATATTGTAATTACTGTTAAATTTGTTTGCTTTGTTCTTGATTTCATTTATTCAACTTAAACTTTTAATTTATATAATTTTTTATTTTGATGCATTTCCATTTCGTACATGCGGAAAAATTAAATTTAATCATTATAAAACTTTAAATTTTTGTACGCTTTTAAAATTTGATTTGTAATTTAAAATATGATTTAAAAAAAAAAAAAAAAGAAAATGTCTTTGAAATTGATTTGCAGAGCATTTAAAATAAACAACAAAAACAAACAAACATCAACAACTACTGAAAATTGCCATTAAAAATAATTGTTTGCAAATTGAATTTGCCTTTTTCCCATTTTTTTTTTTTTATTGCTTTTGTAAACATAAAATCGAAACAAAATTTAAATACAAAGCAAAGCAAAAAGTATATATACATAATACGTACATATATCAAATGATTATTTAATTTACAATTACTACCAATGTAATTTAACAAATAATTTTTTATTTATTACAAAAACAAAATAAAAAAATATATACATATGAAGTTGCAAGTTTGGCACTTCTTTAATATTATAATAACAGAAACAAAAACAATTTTTTTTATATAAGTTCGCATTTTCTATCTATATAATAAATGTCAAACAGAAAAAAAATACATAAGAAAAATGCTTAAAACTCAATAAAAACTAAAAAAAAAAACAAAAAAAAAAAAAAAACAAAGTAAAACAAAAACAAAACAACATTTTCGTTTCATTTACGAACTCACAAACAACCAATACACACACAAAAATACACTTTAGGCATCAAATACTACACACACACAAACATAAAAAATAAAAATAAATAAATATACTATAAATTATAGAAATGAACAAAAAAAAAAAAAGAATATTTTGTCTAACGTCAAGTTATATTTATAGAAGATAAAGATGTGCAACAATCGCGCGGCGCTGACTTTTTGGCCGAAAAAAATGGAAATGAATTAATGAAAATTTATGGAAGGATTTGTGCATGAGAAAAATGAATGAATTTTATAATTATGCATAAGCAGCTGCAAAAGTCTTTTTTACATTTTGTTTGCAAATTAGCTTAAATTTAAATAAACAAAACATACTGTTATAAATGTGTATTTCTTAACTATGACTACTACTATGAATCAACATACATATATCTATATATATATTGTATATATATATATATATATATATGTATAGATATAGACGCAACAACAAACAACTTCAAAATTTGTACTCAGAAACATATGCAAAAACTTATTGAACACATAATGCAAAAGAAACATCAATACAATTGATAAAAACGCTTCTCGATATGTACTCAAATTTATGAATATATGTAATTCATATATAAATATATAATATATTAAATGTATAATCGACACCAATAACCAACGAAATATATAAAACAAACAAAAAACAAAATCATAACTTTTTGTATGAGGAAAAGTGTGAAGCAGAAGAAGACGGTTAAATTTTTCCAAAACATAAATGTTCTTAAAAGCAGCCTACACAAAAAAATTCTTTTTAAGTTCACGCGTAATTTAAAGTTTAAGTTTACATAATGAATGATGATTGATAAGTGAATTCGATAATGAATGTACTATAATAACATGCGTAATTAAAATAAATGAAATATTTATAATTGGAAACACATGTGTGTCTGTATTTATTATAATTCTTTTTAACTGAAATTAATTAAAATCTCGCGGTATTCCAAAACGTTTTATGTGAGTACAAATTTGCGTTAACAGAGTTCACGTGGGAGCTAAAACTCTAAGTATATCATATATAGAGGCACAAAACAGCGGTAAAGTAACAACTCTTTACAGGAGAGAGTGCAGAAAAAATGTTATTCATGTTAGAGAAAAATCAAGTCATTTAAGGTGAGATATACCAGGCGAACAGGAACTAGGTTTTTGGTATGTTACTGTTAATGTTAACATTCGGCATAAAAAATTTCTTTAAATAATTGCTCTTAATATTAATAGTAGCATAGATAATTAAATGTGAATTTCTTTTAATTTTCACTCGTCTACTTGCTTCCATTCGCCTAGTATTTCAGGCTCAAAATCCAATGGTTTTGAAATTTCTGGCATTGGCATGACTTGCATTTTATATCTGTCTTCCTACACTCATAAAAGATTGGTTCTCAGCAGGCCTATGAGATATCAAGGAAACTTTCAAATATAAAAGTATCTTTGATATTCAAAAGTATCTATAAGATACAAGTTAATTATGAGATACAAAAGCATCTATCTTCTGCCTACCTAGCCTTCGGCATTTATGCCGAAGTCAACCCGTAGTGGATGTGATTTGATCTTACAAATGTCACTATATATTATTTGCTTAATGGCTAAATACATTTCTACTCCACACTAAGCAGAGCAATATCACAGATAACAGAATTAGCGCAGAATTAACAGAGATACTGTACACATGACATGTGTTAACATTTCAATTTTCTGTAACAACAAATTGTTTTATTTGGAATTAGTTTCTACTGTAAATATCATTACTACTGCTGTCGCCACACCAAAGTAACAACACAGCATTCTCATAATTTACTGTAGGCTTCTCTTCTATATCTTGCTGTTCCTTCATCTCAATACCATCAGCAATGTTAACCGTAGTTTGCTCAACTAAACTGTAGTCATGGTTGTCGCCATTCAAGAAGTGATACTGTCCCGAGGTGGTTGCCAATATAGGCAGAATAGGATTGAAGCTAATGCCATTGCAGCAATCATCATGTATCGACAGCTTAATAGGCTTTGTATATGTATCAGTCCTATCCTTTAGCTCCAGATTCCATAGATTCACAGAGCCATCGGTATCACCGCTAGCTAACCAAGACTGCTCAGATCCTGGACTCAGATCAAACTGTATGCGTTGATTTGTGTTAACTTGACGCTGAAACTCATTCAGCGGCTGCTTATAGTTACGCATATCCCAATGCAATAGCTTAGGACACTTTCGTGCGCCACTGAAGAGTTGCCAATTGGCAGCAGAGTCGCTGGAGTAACGCAGCTGAGTAATGCCACCCAAATGTCCACCAAGTGTAAAGAGTGGTCCTTGTTTTGGTGAGCAGCGTAGATCATAGTGCTGTATGTAACCTCGCCAGTTGCCACAGGTTAACGTCTGAGCATGCTCCGACGTTTGAGCTATGCAGGAAACAGCAAATTTCACTGGATACTCATCATAAATGCGCCCAGGTCGACTCGTATCGAATATTTTGATACAGCGCTTGTAGCCCGCATAAATCTTTTCACCATCGTGGGAGAATGCTATTGATATGGCAGCCGTCACTTCATCTACTTCATCATAACCAATGTAACTGCAACGCAGTCTTCCATCGAAGGCATCCCACATATGGATTGGTTCATGTTGTCGTGTCGCCAGCCAGCTGTAATAATGTATGTTATATATATTGCTATTATTCGCCATGGAAAGTACTTACAAGCATGTCTGAGGATTTTGGCTATCCATTAACGGATACCATACGCAATCATAGACAGTGCCACCTTCGGGCACATGTACAGCCGACTGCATTTTGGATAGAGTGCGATTGGTGTCTACTTTACTAACATTATACAGATCAATAGGTAATTCGGTGACATGCATGCCATCTTTATGGACTGGAATCAGGAGACAGGTGCCATCTGGTGACCAGAAGCATCCTTTTGTGTATTGCTGCTTTTCTGCGGTTGATGGCCAGCAACGGCGACCCAGTTCAATGAGTTGTCGCCTGAAATATGGCACAGTGACTGCGACCTCTGGCTCTTGCACGATGATGTTACTGCTGGTTTGTGTTTGGTTTTTATTAAGTTCATTTTTATTCTCGCTTTCAACTTCAACTTCTGTTGCCGTTTTGTCTTTCGTGTGCGACAACTCATCCAAAGTGTCTTCTATGTTAATAATACGTTCGCTCTCTTCCAGCGTGGTCTCCTCTTCCTCCTCCTGCTCCATATAACTGTCACTTTCAACACATTGACTGACGTTGTTTTGTTTCTCTACATTTGCCGACGGCTTATTTAGTGCGCATTGAATGGCACTGATGTTATTGAGCTGCTTAAGCTTGAGGCGCTCAGCATCACTCAAACTGAAGCTCAGATTAGTTGTAACATCAATGTTAATACTTTTTCTGATTCTGGAATCCGGCAAAGTTGAGGAGAGTGTGTTATCAATGCTGCTATCGAAGCTGACATTGTGGTTGAGAAGCGATGTTGTTTGATCCAGATTTGTGTCGTCAGACAACATAGTACTCAAATTATTTGCTATGTTTTATCATTTATCAGTAAGATTATTTAGTTTTCTTTGAAAATTGAATTAAATTATTTACTTACAGTCATCCATGGCGGCTTTTTTTCAGTTTATTGATATTTTTATCGCCCGTGGAACTTACGTTATACGTATATCGATAGATACAAGCGATACTTGACATTGAACCAGTTCAGCACCTTAAGAAAATTGTATACATAAAATATTTTATTAAATTATTTAAATCTTAGATTAACTATTTAAAATAATTTTTTTTTAGTTACTATAAACAGTACATTATTCGTCGTTTAAGAATAGATTTTTTAGTATTTAATTGTCTTGGCGCTAAATACAAAGCTAGTATTTTCGAAATTAGAGTGACCATTTTTATAGATTGTTAAATTAGCTATGGGAGTTGAGTTAAACGACAAGGTGAAAAAGTGAAATGGTGAAAATATAAAATTTGAAACGCAAACCTATTTTAATTTTTGTAGAAGTTAATAAAAATACAAATGTTAAGAAATACTAAAGATTTATTAAAAAATTTTTATAATTTTCATTAATTTGCAGAGAGCAATTTATTAAAGTAAAGGCGACAATGATTCACAAAGATTGTTTACATAAAATATGAATACAGATAAATATATATATATATATATATATATATATATATATATAATGAATATTAATATTTATATTGAAATCATGTTTTGTTTCTTGTTGAGAACACAGTTTGTTTTTTATACAACGCATCTGCATTGACAGCATTCTTGTCTTGTCATTTACGTTTATTGAATTCTAAAGCGATAAACTTTTTGGTAAAGAATGTTCTATGTTTCTTCTCTCATGTCAGTTTAGCCAATCTTTCTCTTTCTCCTTCTCTCTTTTTCATGTCTTTGGAAAGTTGATTCTGTCTGTGTTTGTTTTGTTACCCGCATTTACCTTTCCATGGCAAGATTTTACTTATAAATATGTATGCAGCTTACCGTATATGTGTGTATATACATTGTATATGTGTGTATATATGTTGGAGTCAACTTAAAGTAATGTTCGTACCATTTAACTGCAGACATTTTGCATGATAATTAGCTAAGTTTATCCAATTGTAATGCAGGACATCCAAACTATTTGCATAATAAAAGGAGTATGCAATGTGTCTTGCAAAACGATTAAAGTATATATACAAATGTAACTTAATTTAACTTAAATAAATTAAATTTGTTTGTAACTTGCTATACAATAAAATGCCTAAAATTGCGAACAAAGTCTAAATATATTTTTATACTCGGTGTCCATTGGGTACCAAGAGTATATTGAGTTTGTGACAGCAGCAGATGTATGTAACGCCCATAAGGAGGCGTGGCACCCCATAAAGTATATATACTCTGACTCAAGATCAATAGCCGAGTCGATTGGACCATGTCCGTCTGTCCGTCTGTACGTCGGTATGAACACACAGATCTCGGAGACTATAAGAGCTAGAGACTTAATTTTTTTTTCCAAAGTGCTTGTATTAGTTGCAGGCAGATCAACTTTATTTTGGATTCTTGAGGCGATTTTTTCTTTTTTAAATTAACTTAAGATTGGCGAGTGCGCAGCACGAGCTAAATAAATAAATAAATATAAATATATAACATATCTTTGAGCACTGAGTATTATATAGTCGAGCATACTTGACTATAGCTTTCTTACTTGTTTTTCTTCAATTTATTTTATATTATATAAATAAATTTATATGCTCAAATAAAACGTAAAGTTTTTTTATTCAAGTTTTTCTGCTAGTAAAGAATATTGAATAGTATACAATATTAAATATTTCAGCATATAAGGTATACAAGACTTGAAGATACCCTGTAGATAAGCTGTAGACATAATGTCTACATAACATCTTCATGCAAAGTTGCGCTTTAGTTATGCAATTAAATGCAGAGGGTATATTTTTTTGTCCAAAACAAACTTAAACTGCTTGCAACTAATTCATGTACCTGGCAACAATTTGAAGGATTTAGTTGTGAAAGTCAATGACTGGCAAATAGACAGACAATAGATAGACGAACATGGTCCAATGGACTCTGCTGAGTTGATGCTGAGCAAGAGTAAACCTTTGTCTGTCACGTCTGCTTCTGCCTGTTGCATATATTATATTTTGCCTGTAGCATAATACCGGGTATAAAAATGCCAATCATATTAAAGTTGTTTTTATTTTTTATATACTCGAAAAGATTGTAATTTTATTTGGAAATGTGTTAATATAATTTATTAAATTTATTAAATGCTCACGTTCTTCGGTTGACGGATCGATGTCATTACCCTCGATTATACTATAATTTGTATAATCAACAAGGATTCGTCATTTTGCTGTTCATTTGCATATTGCATTACGAGTCGCCAATCAATGTTACGTCCACTTCTCGTGTGTGTGTACGTATGTGGTTATTTGTGTGTGTGTGAGTGTGTGTGTTAATGCTACAATTTGATTTATAAATTGGAATACTATGCGCTGCTTTAAGGTCTCTTACAGCTGTCCAAATGCTGCTCACGTATGAGCCATAGCCAGACTCTGGGCCAGCAGCAGAGTCAGAGTCAGAGATAGGCTGCTGCCAAGTGTATCCTAATTTAAAATTTAATGCAATGCAATGAAGCATTGACATTTAGTCAACATTCAGACAGTTGACAGAATGTTTGTTCCCAATAGACGGGAGCAGTACTGAGGGGCAGGTATGGCTGGGCAAGAGTTTCACGTGATATCAAAATTGAATGTCAAATGAAATTTAGATCGAATTACATTTTTTTAAACAATTAAGAAAAAAATTACCCCCATCCCCACTTTCCCCGGCCCCTTACGTGCCAAGCATTAAAGACGTGTGCCAAATAGAATATTTACGCTATTGTCGTCTTGCCTCAAGGGAGAATGAAAGCATATAAAAATATAGTTGGCATTGGGCGTTGTCCTTTTACCATTTTCTGGCCAACCCTAGTGTCTAAACTGCCCCTGCTCCTTGCCACCGTCACGCCCCCATTCCACTACCTAAGCAAATCCAATTTTCATAGCTCTAGCACATGCTTTTCAATTTGGTCATTTGCGTGACTGTACTTTGGCATGAGGAGTTGAGGAGTATACGAGAGGGTGGAGATATAGTGAACAGTTCGCCTTTGCCTTTGGCCTTAAGTTCTAATGCTTTTTTATATGGCGTTGGGTTAACGTCGCATATTTATGCCTGCTGCTTCCTCTATTCTCTCTGCTCCCTGCACGCTCCACCCTGCTACCTGGTGTCATCTACTCCCTACTTGACTCTCTGCTGACTCTCTTGTCTGGCAATTTGTGGGGCTTGGTAAGTTACCTGAAAGTGTCTGCGACTCCCACTCGCGTTTTGAGTTGAACAAACTTTCAAAGCACCCTAAAAGCCTAACGATATTCAGTTTTTTTCTTACCTAATATCCTAATGAAGTTTAACGATGCATCGTAAATTAAAGACTCCATATAACATCTATGTGTTCTACGTACATCTATGATGGCATGGCGTATGCTTTAAGTTGCAGCTGCTATATACAACAGATTTTTGGCCAGTTTTTGGCTAATTGAATAATTGAAAAGTTCATTGCACTTTCTTACGGTTTCCACAATAAACTCTCTCTGGCCGCAAGCTAAAGATTTCAACTTTATCGTCATATAAATATTTTTCTTCTTTTTTGTTGATTTCGCATATTTTTTTTTCTTTTTGGTTTTGTCCTTTTTCTTGCTGTCTTTCCTGCTGTTTTGTGGTTTTACATTGTCAACACGATTTATGCCATGTATATTTTTTTTTAAAGGGCATGAAGAAGAAAAAAAAAAAAATAAAAAAAAAGGAAATGAATAAGTTTTCTTTGAAGGCGTCAGACCAAAAAGTCATTTTCACAGTATGTATATATATTCATCTGGGACTCATTAGACGCGGGTTCTGCTTATGCCTTTTGCTTATGCCAACTTTTTGCCTAGCTCTGCAGGATTTAATACTTGTTTGTATAGTGTATCCTTATATACTCTTGCATGGCTATGTTCAATTGCCCTTGGATTTGTTAAACAAATACTAGGCGTGGCATATGTACATACATATATGGAATGTTTATATTTTAAGAAGCAGAATCAAAAGAAATTTAGGAATATCTAAATGGAACTTAGCAATTTTATTTTTCTTCAGTGTCTTCAGCTAAATTTAGTTAAAGCTTAAATCGGATCACCATGTCATAGATGATAGCAACATTTCCGCAAAAATTTACTTTTTATATAAAGAACATTAATTTATTTTTGAACTATTAAGTGTATGTAATCTTCGGCTACCGAAAAAGCTTTGCTTTCTTGTTGATGTTCTCTTTTTTTTGAGTGTTTGCGTTTGTTGACAATGAGCAAAAGATTTGCGTATGGATATTGGCAAGGATAAAAGATATCTTATAGGCATGAAGCATGAATATTCATGCTTTGGGAATAATCACTTAAAGACAGTTTCACATCGCTGTTGCTCAGTCTATGAACTCCATCAGTCCGTCAGTCAACGTTTCATGCAGACTTTAGGTGTATAAATTAACATGAAATTGTATTTGATAGTCTACAGAGAGATTGTTTTTTATTATTGTGTCGTACGTAAAAGGATTTCAAATTGAATAGTCAATAGCAGTGGCAAGTGGTAAGTGGGAAATAGGCAGTGGGCAGTGGGCTGTGAGCTTTGTATGAAATCTTTATAGACCATTGCCATCACGAAGGATTTCAATGTAATTGTGGATCATGGAAATTGGGGTATATTCAATTTATATATGTACATATATATATGACATATACCATATAATGAGATAATATATTTTGATTTTTTGAAAAAAACTTTTCAAAGAACAATTCAATTTTCGATCGATTGTTCCTGTAACAACTATATGATCTAGTACAGTTTGCAGAGTAGTTTAAAGTCGAGTTTACCGACTTGTTAGACTTAACTTTTTCAGCACTCTCTGTGCTTGCCGCCTAAACTATTGAATTATATTATAGAAGTGACTATGCTTAAGTTCTGTAAATTAGAAACTTCACAAACATTTAGGTAAATCCCTAAAACGACTTGACAAAATTAGATAAACTGAAAGCGAGTCCTAGATATATGTTGTCAAGTCATTTCTTCAATTTATTTGCTAACAATAATCATTTTTTATAGCGAAGAGAATTATTTAAATTCTGAAATAAAAAAAAATGTGGAAATCATAAATAATTCATATTGATGAAAGACAAGTCAAATGCAAAGTTGACAAGAAATTGTCGTGTTATTATTATTTTGTAACGCATTTTGCAAGTTGCAATTTTGACATATCAATATTAAAGATTGATGAGATTCCAAAGCTTCTTTTCATATTTTTAGCGATTTTTTTATTTATTTTATTCTTCTCTTAATTTTATTTGTTTTACTTTGTTGTTGCTATTTTATTTGAGTGTAAAGTTATTTGGTAAACAAGCGATATGCATAAACATAGTAAAAGAATTTAGCACTTTGTAATTGAATTCTGCTATAAAAAGTCTTCTGCAGCATTGGCCAAGTCACAGTACATCAAGCAATTGCATTGATTCTAAGATGAAGCAACTACTTCTCAATTATCTCAGCTGCTGCTTGCTGCTCATGGTTAGCAGCGAGGAAGCTTACACTGTTGATGCTTCTACAAAGAGAAATGAGTTTTTGGTAATTAAGGATAAGTTCGATGTTACGACTCCAGAGGCGCATGATGTGGTGGATACCACCAGGATAAGTTTATTGCCCGTTGCAGTAGACGACGATACGGTTATTCAAGAAAGTGCTTCTACTGTTCCCGAGGTAGTCAGCGTTAAGCCAACAACAGTTGTTGATATTGAATCTGTGCCACGCGATGGTAATGCATGTCCTAGCACATTCGATCGTGGTTTGACACGTCTCATACGTAATGCTCGTCTATTATTGCCCGTCGAACGTTTGCGTAATATTCTGGCAAATGCTCGTGAGGATGCTGAGGTGCGTGACTTGATCAAACTGTTGCGAAGTGATGATTTCAAAAATCGTGTCATACGATTGAGTGCAACACGTGAGAAAGGCATCCTCAAGGAATATATATGCAAAACATTGAAACTTAATCACGGCTACTATATCGAATATATGCGAGACTTATTAAATGTACAATCCATTGACACGCCCAGCAGCCCATTGCCCAATCGGCGTAAAGACGTCCGAGGCTTACTACGAGATTTGCGTGATGCATTGCCACGTGGACAACTTCGTGATCTATATCGGCGCCAATTGGCAACTGATAATGAACTGTCAAATGCAGTACGGCGTCTACAAGGCTCTGAGTTCCGGCGTATATTGCGAAATGTGCGCACCTTGCCAGAATATCGAGCAGTTCGCGTTGAATTGGAACGTGCCGGTGTGCCGCTACAGGAGATGCTCAATCTGGTAGCCAATGCATTGGGCTGGGGTGATATTGATATGGGCAGCGAGACAATTATCGTTGGTGACTAAACCTGCAGCATGAATTCTTTCATCAACGATAATCAATTAATCAAATATTTATCGAAAATTATTTTTAATATTCAATAGAGAAATTCATTCAAAATTTGTAACGCTCAGAATGAAGTCAACATTTTTACTTTTATATCTGAAAGTCAATAAAGTTTTTTTTTTATCACAGCTTTAGATATTTATTATATCCTGTACCCATTGAAAATGGTTAAAAAAGGGTATATTAAGTCTATGCAAATGTGCGAAACGGGCAGAAGGAGGCGTGGCAGACCCCATAAAGTATATATATTCTGACTGAGGATCACTAGCCGAGTCGATTTGGCCATGTCCGTCTGTCTGTCTGTCTGTCCGTCCGTCTGTCTGTGTGAACGCAAGGAACTTCTAAACTATAAGAACTAGAGACACCAAATTGGTATGTAGGTTCCTATATAGCGTACTATAATAGAGTTTATTTCAAACTTTGGATGCCACGCCCCGTTCGCCCACAATACGCCAAATACATTTTGACGCTTCTCATATCTCAGCTTCTATAAACACTAATGACTTGTAATTTGGAAGGGAACGTTTAAGCATCAATATAAAACAGTCCTGAAAATGGTATCGATTGATTAAGATACAAAAAATTTAGCAAACAATTCGTTTTCGCGATTAAATCAGTTGGGCGGCAGCTGATCTTTAGCTGTCAGCGCAATGCTTTCATATATGTTTGTTTAAAAACACATATGCAAACGTATGAGTCAGCGATGCGAGTGCGAGCGGGAGAGAGCAAGCGCTTAGATCGAGCTGTTTCATCAGAATTTTTTTTTTCGGTACATAGCATAAAAACAGTTACATATATTTTATTCAAGGGTGCTGGGTATTTTACTGTCGGGTGCACACGACTGCAGCCTTCTTCCTTCCGACTTTTTTTTTATTAAGATATAAAAATGTGCAGAGTATCACAAAGTCGAGTAAATTCACTCTTGGCCAACATCCAATTTCATTGGGCCAGAAAACTTTTTGTTGTGTTACTTCTTTTGACTGACATGATTATCATCATGATGATGCTTGATAGCTGATATATAAAGTTCCCGCTGTGGTTATCGTTGAAATGGCGTTGAAATATGCCGGGCACATCACGTTTGTTCAAGCAAGACAAAACAGAGAAACATATTTCTAACTTCGCCGTTGCAATTACAAAAATAGTTGACGATGTCTTGGACTTGACTTGCTACGTGGAACGTTGAATGTAAAACGTGGGATGTAGATGAAGAGACAAGGGACAATGTAGAGACGTTGAATGCGGGTCTGACATGTTTACATCATAGCGCAGCAGCCAGCCAGAGAAGCTAGAGCAGTCAGAGCAGCCGCAAATGAAGCGCCCGAAACCACTTCAAATTCGTTCAGGGTCAAAATCATTAGAGCAGACAGATTTTTTTTTTGTGTTAGAGAAGTGGGAATATTTGTCGTTGTACGCGCGCCGGCCTGCTGCGCTGCCCATGTCTTGCCACGCGGCATAAACAAAAAAAAAAGAAATAAAATAAAAATTCCTGCCACACATGTTGCTTGTCGTCGACGTCAACGTCGACGTCGACGTTGTCGCTGCTTCAAAAGAGTTCATCAACTGTGAAGCTGTCAACGCCAACATCTAATCGAGGCAACAGTTGCCATAAACAAATTACAAACAGATCAACTGTGGCTGCCAGTAGCCAAGTACCTAAAAATACTCATGAATACATACATACACTCGAATACGAATACGAATACGAATATTTGTATGTAAACATTGATTCCAAAAACAAAAAGGGCAAACTGTGGCGAGGTTTATGGAAATCTGTAAAATTATTTATTGAAGTCGCCAACACCAACAATAAACAGGAACAGTAGCAGAAGCAATATCAGTAGCAGCACAAAGGCAGAAACAGTGGCAACAACGCTGAACGTGTCAATATAAACAAACATTGTGCAAAAGACAACAAACAAATATAGTTCGTCTCAGTCTCAGATAAATGCTAATGTCGAAATATTCTCGTGCTTTGTAAGACAATATTCAATGGATAACAATTAGCCCAACTTGCATTATCTTTATATGTTTAAAGTATATTCATATATCGCTCTTTGCACCAGTTTTATAATTTCTTTATATGTTTATTGATTGTCAAAGACTTGATGTATTGCATATGTACATGAACTTTCGTTTTTCATGTTGTTTTTTTTTTTTAACAATTTCATAACCAATTCATACGTCATTTAATTAATTATTTAATAACAAATTATTAATTAATTCAATGCATTTAAATAGTTAAATAGATTAAATAAAAATAAATAAAAAATAAAAACAGAAGAGCAAAGTTATCTTCGGCGTCCCAAAGATGTCAATAACTCAATTTTTGACCGATCGATCCTATGTCAGCTATATACTATTGTTGTCCGATTTACACCAAATTTATATGAAACGTCTGTATATGTCACCACTTAACTCAATTCCAGTATGTTTCAGCTGGATACCTTAAACAACGAAGACACAACACCATTATTGGGCGATCTTTCCTATGGCAACTATTTGGTATAGTGTACAGATCCGGCCAGTTCCGACTTATGGACATAAGCAGTATGTATACCAAGTTTCATTAAGATACCTTTAAAACTGAGAGCTTAGTCTTGTAAAAAATGACGGACGGGCGACAGACGGACAAATAAATATGTATTTATATTAATTATTTATTGAAAAATTAATTTTATAATATTATTGTTATTACGATTTTAAAGAATATAAATTCTTATAAAAATATGAAGACAATTACTCATTTAATAATTTGAAAAATAATAATTTATAGATTTTATTAACAATTGTAATTATTAATTTTAAAAGATATTGTTGTAAGTTATTAAACATACATACCATTTATAGAGTATTTGGAATTTTCATACAATTATTAATATTTTAATTGAAAGTTATTCTATTCATTAATTTAAAAATTTTAAAAATGAATAATATTAAATTAACAACAAGTAAAATTGAAGAAAATTTTTTAACTGTATAAAATAATATAATATAAATATTAATTTATTGATTATTACATTAGTAAAAATTATTCTATTATTTAATTAAAATGATTTTAAACATTAATAATATTAAATTAACAAAAAATTTAATTGAAGAAAATTATTTAATTATTTATTTAAATAAAATACAATTGCAATATTTATAGCAACCAATTATCCTTCTCCTTAAAGAGCTGTTTCTCCAAATTTTATTGCACTGCTTTGTTTTTTCTTTTTTTTTTCAACAATCTTTTGTTAATTGTATGCATCGGTCTATGTTGTTGTTTTTATTATTATTGTTGTTGTTCAGCATGAAGCATTTTCGTTCCGGCATACAAACACACTTAAGGAAATGTTAGTCGTTCACCTCTTGGATGAACTGATAGTAATACAATAGAGCTGCCCACCCCCATAAGAATCAGTCACATTGGCGTGGCGTTCCCAGTTGTACTCTAGACGCTTCTATTTCTATTTCTTATTCTTTTTCATCTTTTCTATTTTGCTGGCTATGCAATAGCTGGCAGGTATCAACAGCTACCGCACCTTGAATTGTGGCAACAACTAGAATGTGGCCAACTGCAATGTCTCCAAAGGCAACCCTAACCCTAATGCCTCAATCCACATTCCCCAGCTCCAGTTGCTAGTTCAGCTACAGCTAGAGGTCCAACTCCAACTCCAGCTCCACTTTCAACTTTTGTTGCGTGCTTCCTGCCTGCACTCAGTCATATGAAACGGCCACATGGCAGGCGAAGCGTTGGCGTTGCGAATTTCCCTGGCTCCTAGACAAACTGCAATTGCCATTGCAATGCAGTTGGAGCACTGCTATTAAGTTGGCTACGCTTGGCTAGTTCAGCACAACACACACACATAATTCTTGTGATTGTTATTGTTGTTGTTGCTGGTGTTTTTAGTGCAATTGTTGCTTCTTGTTCTGTTGTTTTGTTGCAATTGTTGTTTGTTACCCACGCTGTCTGCTGAGGGGCTATCAAATGTCGCTGTCGTTGGTTGCCAAGGCCAATGATCTGCTAAACTGATACAAATACTTTAAATAATCTACACAATCCACGCAAGCCGCCCAACACATATATAGCATTTACATATATATTTAAAAAGCGCAATTTGAGGCCAAGAACTCGCCACGCTTTGGCCATGAATAAACGAATTTTTGACGTCATCAAAATGATTAGAAAAGAACACACACACTAGAAGCTACCACGCCAACGGAAGCCATTAGCTGAGTGCCGCAAACCTGAGGCGATGCTGAGAGAGATAGAATAAAGTTGAAGTTGATGTTGATGTTGGAGTTGAAGTTGGACTTAAATTTGTATGTTGTAGGCCTGGGCCTGGCATTCCATGCAATTAATAATAATTTCCGCTTCTCGAATAAAAAGCCAAGCTTCTGCATAGTTTTTTTGCTGATGTTATACTCATTGTTATTGTTGTTGCTGTTGAATTTATGATTTTATTTGCGGATGCTGAACGGGATAACAAAAAAAAAAGAAATAGAAAAAATATAGAAGTAGGCAAAGCTAAAGGTAGGCATTGTATTTGTTTTTTTTTCCTACAACTTTTTCTTTTATAAATTTCAAGAGATTCACAAAGTTATTGAAAACATATTTGCATATGTATATGTGTGCACGTGTGTAGATACGACTTAAAAGCTACTGTTCGCTCTATTGATCTGTGAAATTTTTAAATTTTGTTTTGATGAAAAAGTATTTTTATATCAAGTATCACAAAATTATTAAATGTTTGCAGCTTCTATTGAAATCATACTTCAATACAAATAATATTCAGGAATTTAAAAATTCATCGAATTCATCGAATGAGAATTTTTAGGTATTGCAGGCATTATAATTATATAATATTCCAATTTGCTGGGAACCCTAAAATTAACTACTTAGCTAAGGGCTGAGAGTTACGCACCTCAGTTCATACCTAATGAAACGCTCACTCCACGAATACTAATTGCACTGAAGCGAACCATACGAAACCATAAATCAAATAAAAATTCCAAATATGTATGTTAAGACATAATACTCGGTGGTCGGTCAGCCATTAATCTTCACTGTGGTGTATGGTAGACGCATTCTTAGAACCGTTGCAAGTATAACTGATAGTTGATCTTTCAACAACAACAATAACAATAACAATAACAATAACAATAACAACAACAACAACAGCAATAAGAAGTGCATAACAACAATAACAATCATTGCAGCCAAAAACGCAGGCAACTCTTTTACCAACTACTGGCATGCATGACTTGGCAGTTGTTGGAGCGCTTAGCCCAAATAAAGCCAAAACTAGTGAGGAATGCCAGAAACATGTAATACTCTGTATATATGTATATGTATATCTGTATATGTATATATTTTTGCTTCAAATTAATTGAATATATTTAATTTACTATAATTATAAAATAATTAAATTAATATATTCTAGAATTAATTGAAAATTAAAAATACATTTTTCAATTTTTAATTAATTATTTTATTAATTATTATTACTCACAATTTTGTTGAATTTTCTGCATTTGTCCAAGTTTAACAACAAAATCAAAATTGTCTAACAATATGTTAGAGTATATAAATTGCGCCATCTACAAATGCGATGACAACAATACGAGAGACAACAACAGACGAAGCGCATATTGCGCCGCCAAGCCACAGACTCGCTTTAATCAGCGCTTTTCGAACCTGACAAAACAATTGCCGGCCGGCACTAGGCATCTCTCTCTTTTTGTTGCTCTCTCTATCTCTCAACTGTGCCCCTTCAAACACTAAACCAAAATGTTCTTCAGTTAGCAGTCAATATACATACATATTGTACGTACAAACATAGTTCCCCGCAATTTTTGGAAACTTGCTGAGTTTTCAATTGAGCACAAAACGAAGCCATGTTGATGCCGATACCGCCACAGTGGGTTCAATTTGTTTGGTCAGCTAGTGAGACCAGTAGTTGCTTTGCTTGTACTTCTTGTTGTTGTTGTATCAATTGTTATGTACGAGGGTGTAGAGGCAACTGTTGAAGCACGTAACACACAGTGGGTTAAGTGCGTTTTATGATTTGTTGAAACAAAAGCCAAACAAAGCGTATCCACAGTCAGCCAAAAACTGAACTGAGCAAAAGCTTTTGATCTCCCCCTTAGGCTGCGAGCTCCCTGCGAACGTTATTACAAAAACTTTACACAGCGAGCTAACTTTACGCGCTTTGGTGACAATTTTCGGACTTGTTCTTCTGGACAGTTCGTCATTTAGTAAGTCTGTCATTCATTTCATAATGATTTATGATGCTGGCGCTTGGAATTTCATACATCCCTCGAAGCGTTCCGACCTAAAAATTTCGTTGTTACATTCAGCATTCAAGTTGAATTTGTCAAAAAATGTCGAAATGTTTTTTTGTACATCAACATTATTTCAACTTGAGCTAAGACATTTGGCATATTAATTAAGGGAAAGCTAATCTAATAAAATAAACTAATTTTTTGTTCCTTAAATTTCTTAAAGTTCTACACATAAATCTTATTATTCTGAAAATCATCTGAGAAGGTCAAATAAAATATGATGTAATTAGCATACATACCTTATATACTATAGATTTGTTTTTTTTTTTTGTTCGATAACAACATCTACTTCCTCTCATATGTAAATGTAACAATCTTAAGCTATAAACACCGTTAGGTCAAGTTTTACAAGCTTTAAGTTTCATTGAGAAAACGTTTTTATCAATGAATAAAAACTGAATACTCAATATCTTGACGACGTTTAGTCAATAAATGATTTAGGTCTACGCAACAGTCGCCAGGCATTTTGAGGCCAATAACAATAAAGTTTGTAGCCCACGTTACCAACATTAAAATGCAGCAATCTTCAAAATGCAAAAAACACAAAGTGCCGCTCAGATAACTCCAGCAATAAAGAAGAAAAGATACAAAAAACTACACAAATTAATATTTAAACTTTTGTTGCTTTTTCTGGGAAATGTATAAAAAAAAATATTCATTTAAAAAAGATGCCACGCGCCAAGTTGTCGGGCTTCTCATTAATTAGCAGCCAAAATTAACCTGAAGTTGCCAAAGAATTAAAACCATCTTTAGTATAACAACTTATACATCCTCATACTATTTACCTACCTAACTATCTTCCAGCAAAGTATCATATTGGCATCAGCTGTCGCTCTAAATTTGTTACTTAAAAAAAAAAATACAGCAGCTTATGTCATCATCAACTTCTTTGTCATCGTCTATGGTGCGGGCGTCTTTTTTTCCCTTGTCTTAGCACATAAAAACAAAAGATGTTTTATTATATATATGTAAATAAGTAGTATTTTTTAACCATATGTTGTATTTTTTAAGACAGAATTGATGACGCCAAATTGCGTATGATACGACTACGACGGCAAAGACGACGACCTACATCAATGCTCAGAGTTTACTTTATAAGTACCATATATATAATATCTTAAAGAGCCATGATTATGTGGGCGATGCTACTAAGTCGACATAAACTAGACATTGAATTAACCTTTACAAGTGTCAATTTTGCCGTCTGTAACATATTTCTATGACATTGCTGAAAACCTAACTTTATTAGAACAAAGACAATTGTCTTTTTGACAATTGAATTAAAAAGCTTTTAATTCAATGTCTTCAAAAACATTCTGTTAGTTAAATTCAAGCTGTGTGACGATTGTCAAAGCTACAATAATTTTTTATATAAAATTTATTTTATAATTTTAATAGAAAATTTGAAGCTTCTTAATTTTGTACTTATGTAATTCATATTTATTAATTTTAGCCACACTGTACGTATTATAGGGGATCTGATTGTTACTGCTGCTGTATTTGCCTGTAAAGTTAGTTGATAAACAAGAGAAATACATAAGCACGGAAGAAATATTTAGCACTTTCTATTGATTTATGCAGAAATCGTACAGTATATCAAGCAATTTTAGTGATTCCAAGATCAAGAAACTTTTTATGCTCGGTGCCTTATGGGTACCAAGAGTATATTGGGTTAGTGACAGGAGCAAATGTATGTAACACCCATAAGGAGGCGTGGCCGACCCCATAAAGTATATATATTCTGACTCAGGATCAATAGCCGAGTCATTTGGACCACGTCCGTCTGTCCGTCTGTACGTCCGTATGAACACACAGATCTCGGAGACTATAAGAGCTAGAGACTTCATTTTTTTTTGCAAAGTGTTTGTAGTGTTTGCAGGCAGATCAAGTCTATTTTGGAATTTTGCCACGCCCCCCTCCTCCTCCGCAAATCTATAAAAACGATGTGCTCAAAATGGTTTTTATCGATTTGTGGAGGCGGTGGGGGGGGGCGTGGCAAAAATCCAAAATAAACTTGATCTGCCTGCAACTAATACAAGCACTTTGGAAAAATGAAGTCTCTAGCTCTATAGTCTCCGAGATCTGTGTGTTCATACGGACATACAGACGGACAGACGGACATGGTCCAATCGACTCGGCTGTTGATCCTGAGTCAGAATATATATCTTTATGGGGTCGGCCACGCCTCCTTCTGCCCGTTACGCACATTTGCACAAACTTAATATACCCTTTTTTACCCATTTTCAATGGGTACAGGGTATAATTAAAGAATGTAAATTCCATTTGAATTTCTATGCAGTGCTACAAGTGCACTGCAATTGCTTTGATTTCTTTTGGCAGATAAACACTGTATCACAGCTAGTATCTCATCTCATCTCTCGTTGGGGGATAGAGCTCACACTGTGACAATTGTGTCAACGTTGCGCTTATTTTTCTCAGATTACAAGCATGTAACTCAATAGGACTCGGCTGAGTGGCAAATGCAAATGCAAATGCACCAGGACAGGGACAGTGAGAGGGACAGAGAGAGGGATAGAGACTGAAGCATATTCAACTGTGCAACTTGTTGCCTTGGTTTCTATTGCCTGGCAATTTGCAGTCAGCACAGTCAGCTTTCTATATGCTACAAAGGCATATATGTATATATGTATATATATATGTATATGTATCTGTATGTACATTTATTGTACATTTGGGTGACTATGATCAATTGCCGTTATGCTTGATATTTATTCACATTTATCACTTTTTTTTTCGATTTATGTGTCATTGTTTCGGCGTTTGAAATTACCCAGAGACTGAGGCAGACAACTTCACGAGCTGCTTCATTGAAACGAGTTGGTGAGTGTTAATTGTTGATTGTAATGACTAGTTGATAACTTTCGCTGCGTTCCAAACGGAAGTTGATCGCGCGTTTGATATGCTGATGATGTAATATGATTGTGAGTGCTGCCACCTTACTATTGATCTTACTATTGCTCTTGCTCTTGCTGTTGATTGGTTTCATTATAGAAAGTTTTTCATCTTTCATGAAAACTGCCAAAAAAAAGGGTAATCATAATCATAATTATCATTAATCTTCGATTTGATGGGCTTGTCATGCAGGGTGACAAAGTAACATAATAGAGTGGGAGACAAGTTATTGAGTAAGACAATCGATTGTATGAAATTGAAACTTAAATACACATAAACAAAGCAATTTACAACCGTTTGCCTTCTACGGATAAATTAAAAAAAAAAATGAAAATAATATTAAGCTAAGATTACATTACCATTTAACTATTGATTACAGGCAAACTAATGGGCAAACGATTAAACGGCGATTGCCCATTTGCGGCAAGTCAAGTAGCAATTTCCATATCAGCGCAGACACCACGCAATTTTCATGTAATTTTTGCGCCCAATTCTGTTGCATTTTTTATTTGTTTAGATTGCTTTTTATCAATTAAGCAGCGACACCTACCCAATGAATGGCACCCACTTACAACGCCCACTGTCTATCTAGTAATAACAGTGGTCAAGCTGTGCGCCCACTGACCAAGACCCTGCCCGACTCTCCCACGTTCCAAGTGAGTTTTGTTGGCGCGTGCGCAGGCGCAAAAACTTCATCTGCATAAATTTAATTGAAATTTCAATTTTAGTTCGCTTTTCTTTTTGTGTGTGTGTGTGTGCGTGGGAGTCTTTTTATGTTCAGTTTTTATTATTGTTCAGCGGGTTTCAGTTTTATTTGACGCTGCAACGGATGTTGACAATTTTTGACAATGCTTACGACGCGTCACTTGCTTACAAGTCTCGTAAGTCTCGCGACTCTCATGTGCAATTGCATTTTCACTTTTCATGTGCAACTTCAACTTTTGCTTTATTGGAAACCTACTTCTATGCGACTACGAGACAATGCCTTTGACTTTTGACTTTTTGCATTTCATGCTTGGAGTTTCTCACATAGATTTATTATGTGAATTTAGCACATCGTGTTGGTAATTAATGTGTTAATCTTAATGTTGAGCTTGCTGTCTATCTAGATATACTATAATCTGATTTCTTTTGGCAGTATCATTTTTACTGCAGAAAAATGAAAAGTTTCACTTTAGCAACAAGCTTACAAAGATTCCTATGGTGAAACTTTTTCCATACTTACGCGCATTTATGGTACTCCGACTCACAATAAAATAAATCATGTCATCTGCTTAAACTCTAATTTTGTATATTCTGTATATTTTATATCAGATATGGACGATATGGACGATCTGTCGAAATTTGGTTTAAACAAGATGATAAGAAAACCAACCGACTACAGTCGAGTCTGTCCGAATGTATGATACTCGGTACCAAACAAAATTGAAAAGTGCATAGCTCTCAGTACATTATATGAACGGAGTATAAAAATTAAAGTGAAGCCAGTTTAAATTTCCATAACATAATCGATTAAATAGTCTTCAGTATATAAATAACGGGTATGTTCTAGTTGAGAATTTAATCTTGTTTCAGTTTTCTTGTTTCAGGCTGAAATTGAATTAATTATTGCTTGGAATACTTTTCGATATTCTACTTCATATTTTTTGGTCTGCACAAATCTTGTTATATTTTCATTCTATTCTCTTGACATCGTCTTGATAACCTTCTATTATGTGATCAAATGTCGATTATTAATTGGGCTTTGCACTGTATTATTAACACACGCCGCCTGAAATACCAGCAACCAATTAAAACAACATTATCCACACTAAATATAGTAGAGACATGTATACTAAGGCAATTGCCGTATACTTTGCCTCTTGGATTTGTTTAATAAACAATTTCCGCTTTGATTTTTACCCACATGACCAAATTGTTTAAGGGCTCGGATGCTCGAATACTCGGCTGTTCCGTATGGTCCCCCATTCCCCATTCGTACTTAATTAACTGGCCAACTGGCTTCTGTTTGTATATGTATTTCATTCGACAGAGGCAGCAAGAGCAACAGCAAGAGAATCAGGAGCATCAACTCAATTATGCTGCGGTAGAGTGTGAAAACTGAGGCGTAGCACCCTCACCGCTGCCGTTGGGCTCAACACAGAACAGAGACCTAGGCTCTGTGGAGCTGCAAAAATTGTGAGCAATTGGCTTGCCCCTTGGGCCGACTGTGCAGATTGATGTCTCATTGCGGCTCAGGTGATGACCTGTATATACATACATACATACGCACATATAGTGTAGCGGAGCTTCCTTTCGAATATTCGCGTATATTGTGTAAAATTAGCAGGCAATTAGCTTTTGGCGTCAGCAGTTTTTTTGCTGCCTTTTGCTTTTGCGCCTTTGATGATTGATTGTCCATTGGGCCATTTGGTCCATCGATTCTGCCGATGCATTTGCAGCTGCAATGTGTTGTGGTATTTTCCTTAAAGATACCGACCGACAAAATGCCAATGAGCTTATAATACTAAAAAGGATGTCAATTGGCATCCGACTAAACGTTTTGACCAGTTTCTTAGTTATGTGCAGACATAGTAAATGTTATTGCTCATATGTACTCTGTATGTATAGGTAAACAGAAGCCGGATTGGCCCTGTAATTAATCAATGCAATCTCTCTATCTCTCTCCTGTCTCTCTTATTTCATATTTTAGTGTTCCTTATAAAGTATATGCCGTGTTGTTGTTTCCACCGGAAAATATTTTGCTTCCGTTCATTGTTTTTTCTTCTTTTAACTTTCTATTCTATGGCATGTCAAATAAATTACATTGCAACAAACATGCAACAATTATGCACTATGCCACTCTCAGCGGATGTTTATTATCAACCAGTAGTCAGAGCAAGCCAAGCGACAACAACATCATTATTACATAGTTTGCCCTATCCAAAGCTTGAGCATGCATCCCAGATGCGATCCATTCAATTTGATTCTGTTTCGCTGCATCAAATGTCGTCAAACTACATATGATAAAAGTAAAACGACCTATTGATACGCTATTTCTACCCAATGTTGCTATCTCCGAATCATCCAATTATCATCCAATAATTTATTTAAATTAAACTAATAATAACATAAAAATAAGAATTAAATTATAACGAATAAATATTAAAAAAAAAAATCATAATAATATAATAAATAAAAAATTAATATATCAAAAAAATCGAGTGAACTTAACTAAAGTAAATAAATTTAATAATATAAATAAAGCTATAGCATTAAGGAGGCAATTTTGTGTGAAGGCTCAAATTTTTTAAAGTAATAAACAAAAATAAAAGAAAATAAATCTGTAAAACTTGTGAATTTTTGTTAATGAGTTTATTATTTTTGGCTAATTAAATTTACTTAAAAATTTGAAAAAAAAAGTTCCAATTATTTTATATAAATGCTATATCAAAGAACATATCTTCTATCAACTCAGAATATCTTGTAGATCTTGTTATTCTGTTACTCTATAATCCCTGTGTTATTGTATGCATTGCAACAAAAGCTATAATAAAGTTGTCATACTTCAGTCACATCTGTTGGAAAACTCAGTTCTACTCTAGCCAAAATGAAAATAGATATACATATGTATATAAAAAAAGCAATAATAGTAGTGACAGTAAAAGTTGTTGTCTGACCCGGGCAGAGCATGTTAATCCGGAAGTGGGTCATTTTCCAAACGCAAATGAAAGCGTGTGTGCCCGTGCCCGCACTATGAAGCGTTGAAAATCATCATAACACATGCAATATCGCATAAGATATGAGACACAACATGGAATATGTTAGTGGGATACGGCTATTTCGATGGATGTGAAAATGATACCACGAATTGAATGAGAGAGAATGAAACAGCAAGCGACAAACGGCAAACGGGGAGAGGCATGAAGCAGAGAAATGCCAAATGCATTATAATGATACATATAATCATAATAAGACATTGTCTTTTGTCATAGTGTGGGAACGGGAAGTCAAAATCATCATTTGAGATCATTTTATATATATATATAAATTATATAAATTTTACATATTTATGCTTAGCAAATTTGGTAATATTTCTAATAGAATATTTTCGGACAATTATTAAAATGTACCAAAGAGAAAATGTTGAAAAAGTGATGAAACTAATTGCAATTTTGAAAATGAATTCGTATTTAAAGAAATTTGAACCCTTTCCATTACTCTGTCATAAATCATAACCGTCTTTATTTTGAAATATGCAATGCTTAATAAACGGGCGCCCGGCGTCGCTTTGGCGTAATCCCTATGGCTTTGGTTTTGCTCAACTCGTATCATCTACCTGTTTACTACCTGTCGACTCTACTCTCTGCTCTAATTTGTGTCTGAGAACATTCGTTAACTGGAAATCGTTCAGGCCAAACGTGTCGCATTGCTTCTAAATAGACTCAAAACCAGAGCTCGTTGCCCGCAGTGAACGCGACTCGCAGCGGCGCGCTTCATGAAAGAGTTCTATTTGACAGATTTATGCCTACTTTCGGTTTTCAGAGACCTGAAATGTTATTTATTATATGATTTTGTTTGCTTGACACTTTTCTGTATTTCCAGTTTTGTGCATCAGATTTTATTAGTTTTATGGTCATAGCTATAGAATGTTGTAGCATCGTTTCTGGAATGTTGTTGCCTACGAAGAAAAAAATAAGAAAATTACATGTCTTACATATTATAATATTTGCCAGAATTTCTGTTTATTCCATTAAATAGAACATTGTTTGGTCAATTGAAGCAAATATAGTGCGGGAATTAAATAGCCAGACTATAATTATGATGCTGGGGCTATACATAAGTATACATTCATTTATACATATATGAAAAAATATACAAAGAATGTGCACAGAATATTAGCAGAATTTCTCCTTTTATTTTTATACTCGGTGCCCTATGGGTACCAAGAGTATATTGGGTTTGTGACAGCAGCAAATGTATGTAGCACCCATAAGGAGGCATGGCCGACCCCATAAAGTATATATATTCTGACTCAGGACCAATAGCCGAGTCGATTGGAGCATGTCCGTCTGTCCGTCTGACCGTCTGTACGTCCGTATGAACACACAGATTTCGGAGACTATAAGAGCTAGAGACTTCATTTTTTTTGCAAAGTGGTTGTAGTGTTTGCAGGCAGATCAAGTTTATTTTGGATTTTTGTCACGCCCCCCTCCGCCTCCACAAATCGATAAAAACGATTTTGAGCACACCCAGTCAAGCTACAGGACTGAATGGTACAAAGTTAGAATATGTTTATCCTGACATTGTGTACAAATTTGGTACAGATCGGATTATAAACATGGAAGTTATACACATTTCAAATTCCAAAAGTTGAGAGGCGTCTCTATAGCGTACGCTTGCGTGCTGTTCTCACCACACACACGGCAACATTTACTCACGCAAAACAACTGGTAACCTTTACGCCTCTCACAACCAAACAAAAAAGGGGATTCAATTGAAACTTGGTACAGATGTTAGGGAAGAGTGTACCAACATAACAAAACAAAAAAATCGATAATCGAAAATATGTTGCCCGCGAAATTTGAACCTTACACCTTACTTTTTGAACACACCTCGTACATATGTATGTATACGTTAAGGCATGCAAAATTATCTTTATGAGCCACATTTCAAAAATTTGTCACGTAAAGAAATTATAAACAAAAAAGAAAAAAAAATTAAATAATATGAAAGAAAATGTATAAATATGAATATAAAATTTATATTTATGGCACACGACAATTCATTACGATGCCGCAAAACACAACACAACACTATAAAAAGATGAAAATAAAAAGGAAAACACAAAAATAATAAAAAACACAACGAAGTGACAAACATATCTTTGGCATATCGTCAGACATCAGCTCTTAGCCACATTACTCAACATCTTTGCTAACATTATCAGCATTTCTCTTTATGACTTGGGCAGGCACAGTTTGTCATGTCGTTGACAGATATCACCGAATTAAGCATGAGCTATAATTTTGACACCCTTAAATAGAGCAGGCGAATTTACGCATTGAGACGACGCTGCTGTTTTTGTTGTTTATGGACTTTTCAAATGTCATAGATTTTGTTTAACATTTGAATCCTAATATTTGTTTGCTTAGAATAAAACGCAATCTCTTTATGACTTTTGTTTTGCTTATTTTTGCTGCATTAAACTTATATGTATTTATTTATTTTTGTCATTATGTTATTGCGTATTATTTTCATAACATACATATGTATATTATATTTCACACTTGCCAATTCGACTTCAAAGTGACTTTAGGTGTTTGTTTTAAGGGTAAGATATTGGTAACCGGAAATTTATGTTTATCTCTTTAAAACACAATGCGCACATCACAAAATGCTTAACATACAGTTCAGATTTATGCTTAGTTTCATTATAATGCGTAAGTATGTATCATATATGAAATACTGGTATTTGTATTTGCAATTCAATCTTGATAATTGTGAATGTCGTTAACAAAGCAAGCTCGTAAACTCAATCTTATCTGTGAGTAAACAAGCAAATTGAATCTTCGCAACACAGCTAAGTCAATAAATTGTATTTGTATTTATTATTTAAATAGTGAAACTTCAACAATAAGTTTTCATTGTCTCTTTAAATATTGTGATGAGAATATTAAAATTTAATAAGAATTGAAAATGAAAATTTTAGTTGAAAATAAGAAAAATCAAATATTTAAGCTTATTCGCAGCGACTACAGGTTTAACTTAGACATGAATATCTTAAAGATAAAACAATAAAAGTATGTGCAAATACATAAATTATAATATTGACATTAGAAATTTTACCTGTCGTCAAATAAATCCAACTGAAATGTTAATCTAAATTGCTTTTCAAATTTAAATTGCTTGATTTTTATACTCGGTGCCCATAGGGTACCAAGAGTATATTGAGTTTGTGACAGCAGCAAATGTATGTAACACCCATAAGGAGGCGTGGCCGACCCCATAAAGTATATATATTCTGACTCAGGATCAATAGCCGAGTCGATTGGAGCAGGTCCGTCTGTCCGTCTGACCGTCTGTACGTCCGTATGAACACACAGATCTCGGAGACTATAAGAGATAGTGTTATATAAGTGCATAGTGTTTGCATGCAGACCAAGTTTATTTTGGATTTTCGCCACGCCCCCACCGCCTCCTCAAATCGATAAAAACGATTTTGAGCACACCCAGTCAAGCTACAGGACTGAATTTTGGTACAAAGTTAGAATATGTTTATCTGGACGTTGTGTATTTGGTACAGATCGGATTATAAACATGGAAGTTATACACATTTCAAATTCCAAAAGTTGAAAGGCGTCTCTATAGCGTACGCTTGCTTGCTGTTCTCACCCCACACATGGCAACATTAACTCAGCGTTTTTTCTTTCTGACTCTGGCTCAGTGGTTAGAGGATTGAACTAGCCCGCAAGAGGTCAGTGGTTCGATTCTCGAGGCTTTTTTTTTATTTTATTTATTTTTTTTTTTTGAAATTAACTTAAAATTGGCGCAGCACGAGCTAAATATATGTATAAATATAAAAATTTAATATATCTTTGGGCACCGAGTATTATATAGTCGAGCATACTCGACTATATCTTTCTTACTGGTTTTTTATTGTTCTTTGAATTTTGCTAAAAATAATTTAAAATGACACTTTTACTGCCGGAAGTTGTATAAGCTAAAGAAACGGGTCTGAATGCCAAATGATGTTTTTGTTCATTGTTTATACAAGTATCTATGTAATATCTACGTGTGAATATATATATATATATATATATATATATATATATATTTGTGTGTCTGTATATATGTTTATAAACTTATAAATGAACTCATGTTGATGCTCATACTTTCTTCGTCTACTGTTCTCAAGGCTAATATTTGTTAGCATTGCTTGTTTGGGCAACTCAAATGAACTTGGCAAAGCTTAAGACAAACATTCGACCTCAACCCTTAACCCAGACTAACTTTTTCATAGGCAAGTACATATAATAATAATATGTATATCAAGAGGCAACATGAAAGCAAACAATCATCATCAAGTATCTTTCTGTTTGACTTTGTCACTGACTGGTCTTTGCCTTAAGCAGCTGTCACTATCATACATAACCAAGGAATAGGCATCAGTTTCTCAGTCGTGCAGTCTCTCAGTTTCACAGCTTGAGTTAAAATATTTTCAAATAAACAATAAATGGAAATAAAATTTTCCTTCTGTCACCCATTGATACCAACCAAATTGTGTGATGATAAATTCTATTCGTTTTCTTTTAGTATAAGCAATTTTCAACAAAAAACAAACCATTCATAAAACTCACTTCTGCCTCTAGAAAAACGCTGCACGATACTACAATTGCATAAAGGACGCAAAGCATTTTTTGTCTTTGTCTCTGTCTCTTTCTCTTTTTCGTTTCCGTTTCCTGTCCTGCGGCGCAACGAATGCGATTTAATTTCTTTTGTCATTGCAATCGATTCAAAAAGTCATTGGAAAATGAGCAAACCGACTGTTGTCTAAGTAGTTGGCACTCAGCACTGAAGTGTTGGTCCGAGAGGCCTCTGCCAGGTGTTCAGATTCATTCATTGTACTACTCTTTATAACTATTACTATATGTTCTGCAATGTGTTGCATTTTAAACACTCTCTTTCAAACTCTCATTCTCTATCTACTATTATATAAGTATGTACTACAGCATTATGCTGAACTCTTAGGGTAATTATTAAGCCTTCTGCTAACTGGAACACGTGCAACTCAAAACTCTCTGTCAGTCCTGTATAAAAGGTGTGTGGTACGTTTACCAAAGAGCATTTGCGTTAAGAGGACAAAAGTGAAATGCAATCATTTATCAATTAATTTGATGAATATTTCAATTTCTAATCAATAGACTTGACTTGTCTGTTAGGGACCACACACATTTTCACACAAACACTTTAAGGGAATTAATTTGGCACAAAGCTTTATTTAATTCCCATTCTTGGCTCATTTTCAATCAATTAATTTGTCATTTGACGATGCTTATCAATCAGAGATTTCCGCTCACGCCGAATAAAAAGATTAAATAAATACACACTACATACTGTTGATTAAAACAAAAAACACAAAACACTAGATAAATATGATGAATAAATTGATGAAAAAAAAAATCTTTAATCAGCCGCCTCAGTGAATAAGTGGATAAATCAAAGCTCATTTGTTAATGTTTGTTATTTTTACACTTTACTACCAGCGGAAGTTACTGTTAATGTCTAAATAGGTCTCATGTTTATCAAAGGTTCCTTAGTAATTACAATTATGTTGAAATTGAGTTAATTTGATATATTGAAAATATCTTTTATTAAAATTAAAATATTATTGGCAAACAAATCTGTTTTCTCTTTACCGGATGTTAAATATATTCTTATATCCGGTATAAGAATAAACTATATATGTATGTATATATGTAAAGTATATGTGCAACTTAATCTCAGAGACTATTAATTTATTTATTTGCAAGGTTTTAGTTGAATTTAGCCATATAAAAAATATGAACATGAAACATGAATTTTATAGTAATTTATAGTATAATATAGACGATTTATGAAAGTTAAAATAAACATAAAAGCCGTGCAATTTTCAATAATTTTGAGTATTGCGTAAAATACAGTCGGTGACTCTCGACTCTAGCTTTCTTTATTGTTATTATTTTTGTGTTTTAATTTAATGTGAAAATAAAGAGTCGCAGGAAATATTAAGCTTAATGGAAATGCAATGCAAATTATTGGCAAAGTTTATTAAATTGCATTCAATTTGGTTTAAGCTGATTATAACCATATTTTGTTGCGCTGCAATGTTTTTTACGAAATGCAACAGAGCTTGATAATGCTATATTCTATCTGTGTATATGGTATATGCATATATTTTAGCATATTGAATTTTCATATGTATTCTCTTATTATGATCTTTAGTTGGACTTACTTTTTATATCTATGCAAATATATTTACCTATTTTTAGTTTACTATAAGTTTACGGTCATACACATTCTTAATAATTCCAAGCTTATAGCAGACCCTTAGTGAAGTTTCAGTCAATAAATTTAACTAATACAGTTCATTCCCCGTTTGTTGAAGTTGAATTCTATCGCTAGTAATAGGAAAAGCTAATCAACTGATTGGTTAATTTTAAGACATTGCTAGTAACGTAACGGTATCCTTCCGCTTCCATAACTTCTTTGCAATGTGCGTGAGTTTCTTTTGTCGCTTTTTTCCGGATACTTGACAACTTTAATTGTAAAAACAATTGCAGTTCACAAATTGTAGAGCCCAAATCACGTGAGCGTAAAATATCAAGTCCCACCAAGTCCTATATTTATTAATGAATGAGCTGCAATATATATATATATATATATATATATATATATATATATATTGTTGATGTTCGTCGTATTTCCATTGAAGCTCATTCGTTCATTTTTGGCGCATTCAACTTTCACATCTTAAGAGGAATCGAAGTATCAATCGAATTGATTGGTTGACTGATTCTTTGAGGAACTCCCACGCCTGTCCATTTGCGGTTTTAATAATGTATCTAACGCTCTTATGTTCACGTTTTACTAATTTCACTCCATTAATTTTGAATTTCAACTCGCCATTGTATGTAATTGTTGTTTGCCATTTTTGCGGTTTCTATCACATACACGTCACAAGCACACACATTCACATAAACACAGATACAGATGCCCGTATTTGTTTTCAATCAATTGAGTTGAAAGTGAAAACATGAAAGTGTGAGTTTAAATTGATTTGCAGGCAAACCACATTGATTAGAGCATTCAGCATGATTAGCTGTAATGAGCCTGATAGTCTGTCTGTATGTTAATGCAGATATGTATATACATATTCATTCATATATTCATTTATGTATTTGTATGTCTACAGCTATGCAATTTCAGACACTTTGTTTTTCCAGTCAGTTGACAGAATTACTTTTTTTCCTTATACAAATTTTTAAGTATACTTATATTATTTCATGGAATAATTTCATGGTTATTCTTATAAAATATGCAATTTTCATTTACTTTAAGAGATTACACAAATATTCTATGAATTGGCTTGGCTAATGTGTACAATTTTCGACTTGAAAATACTTAGAAGCAGATCAGCTGTCTTGGCGCCATACGAAATGCCACTTGTTATGATTAACCCTTTTGAGGCAGTAAAAATAATTATAAATTAATGTACAACCAGCTGCCCCTTTTCGTTTGGATCAGCGACATGTTTTTATTTATTTATTTTTTTTTTATTTTTGTGCCCATTAACATTGATTGCCTGTCATTAAACGTAATGTATTGCTTTTGTATTTAGGCGCTAAAATATTAATAACTATTGGGTAATATAATTAAGTGGCTTTGCATTTGCTTTAATTATGCCGCTTTTGAAGTATTTTTTTTGTTTTATGCAACATTTTTTATTATATGTATATAATATATATTTTTTGCAGCACAGTTAAAGCCGCAAATAATGATTGGAAACGATTTATAATTTATTTCGATTTAATTGTATTAATTGTATTTTATTTTTTGTTGGTTTATAAAATATAACATATTTATGTATTTGAGGTTTTCATTATGCAATTAGTTGTGTTCAAATTGAATCCCACACTAATTGGTGGTTTCACTTATTGAGGTTTATAGAGCACAGAATGGCGACTGGGAAATTGCAATTGATTTCGATAATAAAATAAAAAGTAATTATTGAAATTGGTTAAATGCGCATCATTGGAGTTCAAAACAAGTTCAGCGATATATGTACTATACATATTTGCAATAAATATAAAATACAAAATTAAGACAAAAATTTAAATCGAACAACTATAGCAAATAATAGTCATTTTATATTTATTGTATTATTCAAATTGAAATTAAAAATTGAATATCCTTTCCAGGATTTCTCTGTAATAAAAAATAATATGTAGGTATTTTTTTTCGCAGTTCCCTGAAGTTTTTTTGGTGTTCAATTTTTCTCAACTAATACTTCTTATTTACGGTCCTTCACTTTACTTAGCTTAATTGTAATAATAAAAAGAAAAATTCAAAAATATAATTACAAAAACTTTTTATATAAAATCAATTCAAATAAAATAATTTAATTTCCTTTTAAATATTCATACAGATTAATTAATTTATTTTTTTTTGATTTTACACACTTATGAAAGCAGATTTAATAGCGGCATTGATAATTTTCATGGTTCTAACTGTATCAAATTTAGCAATGTGTAGTAAATGAAAGTAAAGTATGTACAACAACTTAGATTTACTCAGTCTACAATCTTAATACAATGCGAGCGGAGAAACTTATAGGTATTAATAAGAATAATTTAATTATATTTTATTGCAAACAAATTCTTATGATAATTTACTCATTCTGATAGTAATTTGGGCTTTACTACTTTTTCAAAGGAATTTCGTTGAGGCTGCACAATGGAAGGATTTATATAACGGTATGCCATTTCCCGTCATAGGTCAAACAGTGTGATCAAATTATATTATGTTGGGAATGATGATTAATTTGATTTTATTTATTTTTTAACTAATATTTGTGGAATATTTGTGAAAAAGATTATATACGAATGGATATTCCACTTTTAGAAATTTGATTAAAATATCACACACAGATACTTCAAATCGAATGATTTGCTACTGTATGTTCTTTGTAAAATTCTTAAGATAATTTATCTATACGTTTCTAGAAAGTTTTTCTATACAATTTATAGAAATACATTCTAGCAATCAACTTTATTATTATCTAGCTAAGAATAATAATGAAGCCATTATTATTCTTCGTCAATTTGTCAGTCATTCAGATACTCACGATGTGTTAACATGCAAATTTATATCTCTGAATGTATATACATCTCAGATCTTTGTTGGGCAAATGTAACGACCGGCCGACAATTGGTGGAGACAAAAACTGAACTGACGTTTTAATACACAGAACATGTTTAAATCAACTCTACATATAGTGATGCCTAAGCCTGTGAACGGATGAGCTGAGATACAAAACACAGACTTAAGTTGAGATTCAGACCCATCCCTTCACGTTGATCAATGAATTTTCTGTGGTTTTATGTGGTCTATGCTTCTTTCGTCGCCGGCATTGTTTTGTGGTTTCTTTTAGCTTGGTTTTTGTCATCGTCAACTTTACGCTAGTCGTAACTTCATTGATAAAACTTGTTGTAGCTGCCGTTTCCTCTTTGTAAGTGCTTTTTTTGTTATTTTTATTTTAAATCTCTTTGCTGTGTTTTACATTTTCTTACACGAATCCGGTATGTCAAGCTTCTTTTCTTTTGGTCATTTGGTATTTTGGTCATTGAATTTTGTTCATATCATGAGACGGCTATTTTATTATTATTTTTTCTTGTTCATTGCACTGCACAAATGACCGCAAATTTTAACTTTATTTCCGATTATTAATTATCAACCAACAAATTTCTTTGCTTTTTTTCTAAGATTTGCGTATTTATATAGAAATTAATTTTACGAATTGTAACACATATTCTCATATTGCATTTTAATACAATTTATTAATTGCCTGTGCTGATAACAATATATAATATAGTATAGTATAGTATCCTGCTAAGATACATTTTCTCTGTGTGTGCATGTGTGTGATAGCTTCGGTATCTTTGATTTTGCTTATGCTGTTTCGCCGGGCCAAAGACTATATGCGTTAGTTGGATGAAGGAACAGCGGTCATATCTGAACTTTCATTATTTGGTAAGTTTGCAATAGGCTCAGCACCGCCGTTTTCTGGAACAGTACGCTTCTCAATAAAGACATCAGGCAAATACTCAATAGCCGAATCATTCACCAAACTTCCATTGGAAAGAGGTTCTAGTGGATTTGGACCTCGCTGGAGTACCGGATCTGGATTGACTGGTGGTTCAGAGCTTACAACTGGTGCCGGATCTGCAGCTGGTGCTATGTTTGCACCTGGTGCCGGCAACATGAAGCCGTAGGCATTGTGCAACACTGCAAGTGTTGCAACTAGAAGAATCATAGAGACTATTTTTAGTTCATTTTACGTGTAATTGAATAAATTTGGTAGCTTACCACATGCAAATAGGATTGCTGTATAGAGCTTCATATTCTTCTGACTGACCTAATGTCCATTCAATGTCTGCTTTTATAAGAAGGCCAAACTCTCTGGGGCTCAAGCAATGTGGTAAGAATCAATTAATTTTTTATGAGTACCAATAATTTTGATAAATGAATTATTAATGGACCCTTTCTGAGTACACTTGCAATGTTTAATAACAAAGTCATTTCAAATGGAACGAAGGCAATTATGATAAAACGCTCTGCAGATACATATGTATTGTATGTACCTACTTACCATATATTCCGAAATATGAACAATGCAAATCAATGTACACTGTATATTGGAAAAGGTTCATGATAAAACAAGTAGGGAAGGCTACAGTCGGGTGCATACGACAGTAAAATACCCTGCACCTCTGAATAAAATGTAACTGTAATTATGTTTTGTACCGAAAAAAAAGAGCAAGCTATCTTTTGTCAAATCATTACATGTAGAATAGTAAAATTGATTTTCTTTTAATTTCGTAGTAAAAGATATGAGTAGTAAATGATTTGAGTAAAATTATTGATTTCACTCACAGTTATTGTTTATATATTATTTATTTTGTTTTGACTAAAACAAAAGAATGCATACAAACATAAATATATAAATTTATATATGTATATAGCATATAAAACAAACCATTCATTGTTAGGAAAGGTTATGATTCACACTGTCTATACCGCAAACGACCTGTTGCCATCACATATGGTGTTCTGATATTTGTAAAAATATACATACACTCAACAGCACAAATCTGTATACACCGAAAAAAAAATGAAAATCGATTAATTTGAAGTTAAACTCTACAAAAATATTTACACGCAAAAGTCTGTATACAGTTTTTATACTCGGTGCCCTATGGGAACCAAGAGTATATTGGGTTAGTGACAAGAGCAAATGTATGTAACACCCATAAGGAGGCGTGGCCGACCCCATAAAGTATATATATTCTGACTCAGGATCAACAGCCGAGTCGATTGGAGCATGTCCGTCTGTCCGTCTGTCCGTCTGTACGTCCGTATGAACACACAGATCTCGGAGACTATAAGAGATAGAGACTTAATTTTTTTTGCATAGTGTTTGTAGTGTTTGCAGGCAGATCAAGTTTATTTTGGATTTTTGCCACGCCCCCCTCCGCCTCCACAAATCGATGAAAACCATTTTGAACACACCACTTCACCCACACCCAGTCAAGCTACAGCACTGAATTTTGGTAGTTAGAATATGTTTATCTGGACGTTGTGTACAAATTTGGTACAGATCGGATAATAAACATGGAAGTTATTCACATTTCAAATTTCAAAAGTTGAGAGGCGTACGCTTGCTTGCTGTTCTCACCCCAAACGACGGCAACATTTTTTCACACTTGTGAAGAGCGTGGCTCAGTGGTTAGAGGGTTGAACTCGCGTGCATGAGGTCCGCGGTTCGATTCCCGAGACGATTTTTTTTTTAAATTTTTTTTTTTAAATTTTTTGTTTTATATTAACTTAAAATTGGCGAGTGCGCAGCACGAGCAAAATAAATATATAATATAACTTTGGGCACCGAGTATTATATAGTCGAGCACACTCGACTTACAACTTTGCTTACTTGTTTTACCTGCGGTTGAATGGAAATTTTTGGGATTATAGTCAGACTTCCAGGCGACGATGCTAATTAGGTTGTCTAGGCAACACAGGGTTTTCTATAATTGATCTTCATTTTTGCATCACATTATAAAATTGTACACCATAGAGAACAAAGGCACAGAAATTTTTATTGTGTAGCGAAAAATCATTTCAAAACCATTTTTAGATAGCAAATCTTATAGAGAGATTGGTACCCCAATTGGTGGAGCCCACTCCTCCATCCAAAAAATAATAAATCACTTTCATTTTACCGGCAGAATCTTGCCAAAGGGTTGATCTCCCTTCCGCCGTTATTAACGGAGCTCGTACAAAGCGCTGTTATAAAGTCTATTCGGCGTAGTTCCAGGATGACAGTCCATGAAGAACAACTCCAATCCCAGAGGATAGTTTTTTCAAAACGGTTTCGATGGATACAATCCGCCGTGTCATAAAAAAGGCTGGGTAGAGTCGCCGGTAAAAAATCTCTGATTTCCGAAGTCAATAGGCAAAAGGGTCTATCTTTTGCAAATAAGCATATTTTAAAGCCCTAGACTTCTGGTGTTCTCTTCTCAGACGGGAGTAAGTTCTGCATCTTTGGAATCAAAAAAAAAAAGTTTTTATTGAAGAAAAGAGTATAAGCGTCCAACAAAAAAAATTTAGTCAGTATTGCTAAACACTGTTGAAGTGGCATAATAGTGTGGGAGTGTATGGCAGCAAGTGGCGTCGGAAACATAACTTTAATTGATTCAATTATGGATCAGGGTGCATTTTGGATAACAATTTAAAGCAGAGTGCTGAAAAATTGGGCTTCACCGTGAATTTTAGTTCCAGCAAGACAACGACCCAAAGCATACGGCACATAATTCAAGGATTTGACTGCTTTATAATGTTAAAAATCAGCTGTATAATACACATTGACAGCTTTTAATGACATTCGCTAGCCCCCTCTAAGTCAACGTATATTTTGCGAAAATTAATTGTTAAATAACTTTTTTGTTTCTTAATCAATCGATACTGTTTTTTCAGGACTGTTTTACATTGATGCTCCCCTCCAAATTACAAAATTTGAAATAAACTCGATCATAGTACGATATATAGGAACCTACATACCAAATCTGTCTCTAGCTCTTATAGTTTAAAAGTTCTTTGCGTTCAAACAGACAGACGGACGGACATGACCAAATCGACTCTGTTATTGGTCCTGAACAATAATATATATACTTAATGAAGTCTGCCACGCCTCCTTCTGCCTGTTACGCACATTTTCACAAAACTTAATATACCCCTTTTTACCCATTTTCAATGGGTACAGAGTATAATTATTTATATATTTCTTATACATATTACATTCTTACAATTGTATTATTTTTATAGTTAAGGGTAATTAAACAAAATATAGTTAGTGAAAAAATTTATTGGTTGAGGGCTTAGTTTAAATTTTATCGTTCTTGTGCCAGCTGTATAATATAGTCCTAACCGAAAGGACAAGGGTTTGGGAATAAAAATAAATATTGTAGTATCGGCGCTCGAAGTTGCTGCAGGTTTTATAAGACCATAACATCTGCCGCTTTTCTTCTTTTTAATACTTTTAATATTTTATATATTTCAATATTTTAGATTTTTAAAGCAAACTGAAGTTAATCATTATGTATATGTATTTTATTATAAAATATATCTTAAACTTCATCAAACTTTAAAAAAAATTGGGAATTTCGTGTCTATATTATTTTACAATAATCGATTATTATACAGTAGAACAGGTACACTCGACTTAATTGTTGCTGCTGTTAATCCTTAATGGGAACATTTTTTGAGGAATCAGTTATGCCTCCTTTTGTCTGTTTGCCGTAACATTATAAAGCTATTTTTAATGTGTATGCAATAAAAAAAGATATATTTTTTATTTTATTTATTAAACTTTTTTCGTATTAGATATCTTGAGATATCTTGAAAGGACTCATGTGTGTGGATGATGTATGCATCCAAGGCGGTGGACTCGTACCGGTTGGCAAGCCATCGATTACATCATAAAAAAACGAACTCAAAAAAGTAACTAGAAAAATGAGGAATGAATGAATGTAATGAATAATTAATAATTAATTACTTTTACCAATGCACAATAAAAAATGCAATATGAACTTCATGTTTGCAGCGTAGTCTGTCCTTAAATGATTCCAAAAGTGTGGACTAGATTCTTTTTTATAAAATATACAAAGCATTTTTTATTACAATTTTATGTGAACAATCAAATCAATTAGTTAAAGCAGTTTAGTCATTGTTTTACAACTATATTGCAGAATGTTCTATTGTGGCTCGTTTCACATTAAAAGCTATTTCCTTGATATAAAATTGATTGTAAGTAACGAAATTATACGTAGTTATGCCGTAGTTTATGCAACAGAACATAATTATAAGAATATTAATTATTATTGTATTAATCTTTTTCTAATAATAGACACTTCAATATTAAAACCAAGAAAAAAAAGAGCAAGCTATCTTTTGTCAAATCATTGCATGTAGAATAGTAAAATTGATTTTATTTTAATTTCGTAGTAAAAGATTTGAGTAGTACATGATTTGAGTAAAATGATTGATTTCACTCACAGTTATTGTTTATATATTATTTATTTTGTTTTGACTAAAACAAAAGAATGCATACAAATATAAATATATAAATTTATATATATAGCATGTAAAACAAAGCATTCATTGTTAGGAAAGGTCATGATTCACACTGTCTATACCGCAAACGACCTGTTGCGATCACATATGATGTTCTGATATTTGTAAAAATATACATACATACACTCAACAGCACAAATCTGTATACACAAAAAAAAAAAAAATTAAAATCAAATTTCTCAGCTATTTATATGTATTTTTAACTAATTTTTTTAAACATAACTACATTTAATTCTCTTTAATATTATATTTTTTCAGAATTGTTTAACAATTTCATATATTTTATATTTAATTTTAAGTTAAACTCTACAAAAACATGTACACGCAAAAGTCTGTATACAGTTCTTTTACCTGCGGTTGAATGCAAGTTTTTGGGATTATAGTCAGACTTCCAGGCGACGATGCTAATTACGTTGTCTAGGCAACGGGGTTTTCTATAATTGATCTTCATTTTTGTATCACAATATAAAAATTTACACAATGGAGAACAAAGGCACAGAAATTTGTATTGTGGAGCGAAAAGTCATTTCAAAACTATTTTTAGATAGCAAATCTTATAGAGAGATTGGTACCCCAATTGGTGGAGCCCACTCCTCCATCCAAAAAATAATAAATCACATTAATTTTCAATCTTTTAATTCAATGATATGTATATTAAAATATATATTAATATATATTTTTATACAAATAACTGAAAGTATTCAAATATAGAAATTTAATTCATCAGTATACAAATTTAATGGAATTTACTATCATACATACACATACATACATAAACATATTATAGGTATGCAGATATATGTCAATGATTATCATTAATTAATATTAATTATCTTAGCTTCAGATAAATCGGAAGCTACATATTCAGGTGGTTGGTTATTATCATTATCATTAGCATCATCATCTAAATAATTATCCTCGTATAGTGCTCCAGCATAATGTTTGATAATAATTATTGGGGGAGAAGTAGCTTTAGGTAATGGACGCAATGGCAGTGGTAAAAAATAAAACGGAAATAAGGACGGTATAGGTTGATTTGGTAAATTAATAGGCGTTACATATTCATCCATATCTGCTAAAGACTCATCGTCCCCCTTTTGAAATTGTATTTGATGCTGACAATCAATACTAATTGAGCCCCCATTGTTACCAGCAATATTCACAGAAATATTCTTGCCTTCAAGACCGTATTCGCCGCGATCATACACCTGCCTATCCCCATATGTTTTATTAAACACGGCAAAAGAGATCTAATTTCAAATGTAATTATTAATTATAATATCCTAAATTTGCAATGTTAACCATAAAATAAAATTACTTACAGCATATTGGTAGCAGAAGGTATCTCATTTTTCTTCTTAGCTCGCGTGTTCAAAAACAATTGAATTCATTAAATAGTTAACTTATAGTTTTGTAATAGACATTAGTTTGACCGAAGAATTTTCATTGGTTTCGTATAGTTTAGGGACGTCTTATGCATAATATTTAATAATATCGTCTTGTCATGCATGCCGTCGATATGCTTTTAATAGAAGTCAGAAATAATCTAAGTTTTGGCATTTAAATCAAGCCTT
>JBAMBR010002823.1:0-32190 GCA_037044475.1 Zaprionus obscuricornis
CAAAAATTTGTTGAAATTCTGGCATTTATTTTTAAAGGTTTTTCATTAAGTGCAAGCAGTTTTGAACTATTAAAAATAATAATAATAATAATCTAAAAATAATAATAATACTAATAAATAAATTATTATTAATAATAAATTTAATATTAAATTTATTAGTAATAATAAAAATTTAATAATAATAATAATAACATTTTTAATAACAATTTTCGGTGATGATTCAAAAAAAAAAAATCATTTTAAATAATTAAAAAAAAGAACACATTAAAAACAAATTTGATTTCATAAATAAATATATAAATATAAAATGTTAATTTTATTTTAATTTTAATTTTTATAATTTTGAAATATTTACAAACTAGTTTTAGACAATTTATTTATTTATATTTCATTTTTTTTTTATATATCATTTTGTTTTTCATTTCAAAATTACAGAGTATGCAAAAGTCGACTAACAATAAAAAGAAGAAAATGCATTCACTTGGATTTTATAAGAGCTTAGCACGCAAAGCCAAAAGACAGTATGAATATCGAGAGTCGACAGTCGAGAGTCGAGTGTTGAGAGTCGTCAGCACCGTTGCAAGTCATCATGTAATACCAACACCCAAGAAATGTAGCGATGAGGCAAGAGGCAAGGCCCAATCTCAGCAGCAGCAGCAGCTAAAGTTATGCCAGTGAGTGTCTCTAATAAGTCTCGACACAGCTCATCACGTTTGTTGTTGCTTGCCACAGAGAATCAGAAAAATTGACAATGCCGCTGCCTGCATCAACGGAAATTAGGCATTTAAAGCGACGGCAATATGCTACGACGGACAAAGCAAAAGCAAAAGCTAAAAGATGTAGAAGAAGTAGACGATAAGTAGGAGTTAAAGCGTAGCGTATCATTTGCAGTATTGGCTGTGTCGAATGAAGCTTAGCTTCAAGATCATGTGCATGCATACATACATGCCGCTAAACCCTCTAAGCATTTAACGGTAATATTAAAAATATTATTTTCGTCAATCTTGTGAAACAACTCAACAACCAAGAAAAAAAAAACAACAAATTTGTTCGTTGCAGTCAAACTTATAATGACACTTAACACATATAGTCATAAATATATATACAATATGTATGTCAGCTATATGTACATGTACATATGTATATGTATGTGTGTTTGTATTTGTGTGTGTGTGTGTGGTAAAAGTGCGCTCTTCCAAATGATATGCGCTGCCACAAAAAAATTTTCTTCCTGACAAAACTGCAAAACTGGTCCACCGTGACCCACAAACAGTCAGCGGCATGCAACCGCCGCATTGAAAGTTGCTTTTAACACTTGTGCTCTGAGTGTGTGTTAACAAATTTTAACATTTTTTTTTCTTTTTTTCATATATGAAATATATACATATATTTTTTTGTTTTTTAATTATTTTTTTTTCATAGAATTTTATTATATCTTAAATAAACTTTCATAATGTTTGTAGTTGCATCTTTTGAATCTTTTGAATCACTTTTGGCTCATGAATCATTAAACACAAACACAATTCTAACATTGAAAATACCGGAAAAAACTAATTCTAAATGTTTTTAGTCATAAATAGACTTTAGTCTATATAAATTAAACAAAGAAATATGAAGAGTTCTTATCAGTTATGAATATTCAACAACTGTTCGATGATCTTGTAAAATAATAGAAATTCTATGAATTTCTTATTATATATTTATGACAATTAAAGTTGATAATCATATGTTTATTTAACACACTTTACACAAAGGTGTTTAATTTATTTCTATTTGTTTATTTTTTTATTTATATATTATCTTTTTATTTTATTAATGTGTAATTATATTTATTTATTTTATTTTTTAATTTTATTCTTTTAATTGAATTTAATTTATTTTAATTTTATTTAATTTCAATTTAATTTATTTTAATTTCAATTTAATTTATTTTATTACAATTTTTATTTTATTTTATTATATTTTTTAATTTTAATTTAATTTATATTAATTTCAATTTAATTTATTTTATTTAATTTTTATTTTATTTTATTCTATTTTTTTAATTTATTTATTTAATTTAATTTCAATTTAACTTATTTTATTACATTTTTTATTTAATTATTTATTTTTATTTTATTCTATTTTTGTAATTTATTAATTTTAATTTAATTTATTTTAATTTATTTTATTCAATTTTTTAATTTATTTTATTACATTTTTTAATTAATTTTTTATTTTATTTTATTCTATTTCCTTTATTAAATAAACATATGATTATCAACTTTAATTGTCATAAATATATAATAAGAAATTCATAGAATTTCTATTATTTTACAAGATCATCGAACAGTTGTTGAATATTCATAACTGATAAGAACTCTTCATATTTCTTTGTTTAATTTATATAGACTAAAGTCTATTTATGACTAAAAACATTTAGAATTAGTTTTTTCCGGTATTTTCAATGTTAGAATTGTGTTTGTGTTTAATGATTCATGAGCCAAAAGTGATTCAAAAGATTCAAAAGATGCAACTACAAACATTATGAAAGTTTATTTAAGATATAATAAAATTCTATGAAAAAAAAATAATTAAAAAACAAAAAAATATATGTATATATTTCATATATGAAAAAAAGAAAAAAAAATGTTAAAATTTGTTAACACACACTCAGAGCACAAGTGTTAAAAGCAACTTTCAATGCGGCGGTTGCATGCCGCTGACTGTTTGTGGGTCACGGTGGACCAGTTTTGCAGTTTTGTCAGGAAGAAAATTTTTTTGTGGCAGCGCATATCATTTGGAAGAGCGCACTTTTACCACACACACACACACAAATACAAACACACATACATATACATATGTACATGTACATATAGCTGACATACATATTGTATATATATTTATGACTATATGTGTTAAGTGTCATTATAAGTTTGACTGCAACGAACAAATTTGTTGTTTTTTTTTTCTTGGTTGTTGAGTTGTTTCACAAGATTGACGAAAATAATATTTTTAATATTACCGTTAAATGCTTAGAGGGTTTAGCGGCATGTATGTATGCATGCACATGATCTTGAAGCTAAGCTTCATTCGACACAGCCAATACACGTTCGAAGACGTGCCTTTGCACAACATAAGCGCAGGTAATGTGCGTCTCTTATGCAAATGATACGCTACGCTTTATAAACTCTTCTCCTACTTCATCGTCTACTTCTTCTACATCTTTTAGCTTTTGCTTTTGCTTTGTCCGTCGTAGCATATTGCCGTCGCTTTAAATGCCTAATTTCCGTTGATGCAGGCAGTGATTCTCTGTGGCAAGCAACAACAAACGTGATGAGCTGTGTCGAGACTTATTAGAGACACTCACTGGCATAACTTTAGTTGCTGCTGCTGCTGCTGAGATTGGGGTTTGCCTCTTGCCTCATCGCTACATTTCTTGGGTGTTGTTGGTGTTACATGATGACTTGCAACGGTGCTGACGACTCTCAACACTCCACTCTCGACTCTCGACTGTCAACTCTTGATATTCATACTGTCTTTTGACTTTGCGTGCTAAGCTCTTATAAAAATCCAAGTGAATGCATTTTCTTATTTTTATTGTTTGTCGACTTTTGCATACTCTGTAATTTTAAAATAAAAAAATAAATTGTTTAAAACTAGTTTGTAAATATTTCAAAATTAACTAAAATAAAACTAAAATTTTATTTTGATGTTTATTTATTTATGAAATCAAATTTGTTTTTAATGTTTTTTTTTTTTTAATTATTTAAAATGATTTTTTTTTTTTTTAATCATCAGCCAAAATTTAAAATGTTATTATTATTATTGTTAAATTATTTTTATTATTACTATTAAATTATTATACAATTTAATATTAATATTAATTTATTATTATTATTATTTTTAAATTATTATTATTATTTTTAATAATTTAAAACTGCTTTCACTTACTGAAAAACATTTAAAAATAAATGCCAGAATTTCAACAAATTTTTTTTTGGTGTCAGAAAAAAAAAAAAAAATAGAAAAAAAAAAATAGAAAATAGAAAATGGCAACATCACAACATCACATAAAAGACAAAGCCGCAGCAGTAGCTGAAGCAACTTTACATTATCCATATGCAGCTGCGGGGCAACTCCCAAGTAATTTTGCTATATTGGGCTACGGTTTGGGTTTTGAATTTGGTTTGGGTTTAGTTTTTTTTTTTTTGTTTTGTTTTTTGGGGCTTGGGCCAAATTTGTAAGATTGGGGCATTCAACTTTGACATTTGTTCAGTTTTGATGTGTCCAGCTGCTAGCTGCTAAATAAAAATTTCAACAGATTTCATCATTTTTTTTTTTCCACATTTCTTTGGATCGTTAAGGAATTTCATAAGAATATGTGCGACGATCCACTTAAAGTAATTTAATCGGCAGACCATCAAAAAAAATGAATGTGAATCTCAAGCTGAAGCTGAAGCTGAAGCTGTAGTTTGAGTCTGTTTAACATTTAAGAGCAAAATGCGATGCAGATTGTAAACTGTGTAAACTGGTTCTTATGTCTTTCAGTTTTTTGCGCTTAACTGCCATTTACATCTTGGCCACGTTATGTGTAGCATCAATATTTTTTTTTTCTCTCTCTCTCTCTCTTTATTTTTTTTTTTAATGCCATTTGTTACTGGACAGCGGCAAATGCAGCAGCAGTGAAAACAGTTAGTTCCGATGCCAATAACCTGAATCAAGTTTAAGTACGTGCCGCACTTTGTACTCATACTCATACACACACTCATACTTATATTCATACTCACACTCATACTTATATTTCACTTGTCTTTGACTTTGCTGAAACCATAAATAAATTTTGTGACTTGTCTGATAGCAAAATTGTCTACAACACCTACTAACCAGTTAGTTAAACATGAGCTAAGCGTCCCAAACTAGGCTAACTGACGCAAGCCAAAGAAAAAAAAATGTACAAAAAAAAAAAAATAAATAAATAATACGACAACTCAATATTTTTAGTAGCACTTACTAAGTATGTATTTATAATTGTCACATAATTGCATGAACTTTTTTTTTTTTTTTTCTTCTTTATTTTTTTTTTTTTGTTGCTTTTTTGCGTTTTTGTGAGTGGAACAAACAAACGTTGAAAATAGACAACGCTGAGTAAAAATTGAGAACAGAGCAAAGGCAAAGGCAAAGGCAAAGCGTCGACCTAATGGGTTTTGACGCTGACTGATACAGACTTTAGTAGGGCAAAAGTTGTTGTTGTTGTTGTTGTTTTTAGTTTTTTAATTGGATTTTGAGCTCGCAGAATAAACGACAGACGACTATAATACAAGATACAGCATAGAAAGACATAAGAATTTTACGAATACAAAGACAAAGACAAATAAAACAAAAATATATATATATACATATATATATATGTTTCTAGCTAAATAATTGTTTTGGCAAAAGAAATGGCTAAAACGCAAATAAGAACTTTTACTACTTTCGCTTAAGTTGGCAGCATTTATACCCTTACAATATATTCTATAAATCAATAAATCTAAATTCTATACTATTAGGTCAAAAAAAAAAAAAAACACAAGTCTCTTAAGAAATTTGCTTATAGGCATTGTCTCTGCTATGATCTATAGTCTATTCATATATATAGATATAGACATATGTCTAGTATAGAATTCTCTTTATAGCAAATTATAGTATATAACAAAAGAGTTTTGCGTACGAAAGAAAATAAGCTGAGAAAGTTTCTACAAGCATATTTTGTATTTTGTATTTTTTTTTTTTTGTCTACGAAATGTTTGCTAGTCTTGTTGCCAATAAGAATAGCATAGAAAAGAATAGAATATATCAGTGATAAGTAACATTAAAATAAGAAAAAAGCGGAAATGTCAGGCAAGAATTTATGAGCATTTGCCTGGGACGCTGAGATTTCTTTTTGCAAGGTTGCTTGGTTGCGTTCAAGCGCACAGCAGCAACACCAGCGGCAACAAGTGGTCAAGTTATGTTTAACATTAGGTTCTAATCACATTAACACACTGACCAACAATGGGCCATTAGAATGAACGTTCACGACCCGGCCATAATTATGCGACTGTGCAAATATCTTAAAGTCTGAGCCAGAGAGAATCCATTGTTTCACTTGGCTCTTACTATGAGATGTTCACAGACCACAGACCACAGCCCACGCCAATGAGCCATTGCGCAAGATTTATAACGCCTCTGGCCAACGGATCTGCAAATTGTATAAACTTCTCTCTCTCTCTCTCTTACTGTCTGCTATATATGCATGTACTTACTGTAACTTCCGTTAGAATCTGCTGTGGTAGCATTTGCAATTGTTTTAAGCCGCGATGTAAATGTATATGAACGTGTGTACATACAAAAAAAAAACAAAAAAAACAAAAAAAAAATGTGGGTCTAGGTCGATTCGCCTTCGGCTATATTCAGTGTGCAGCCAGCTGAGAAATTCTTTGGCGTCTATTTCGGTTTGTCTTCGCGGTTTCTATGTATCTGTGTATGTGTTTATCTGTGTGTGTGTGTGTGTGTGTGACACAAATTTTTGGGGTCTTTGGGCTGGCGAAAAGCAAATTACTATCTGCTGGCGTCTGCCAAAATGACGACTCTTTGATTGTGGCAGCCGAAATAGTGTGTAATTGGAGGCGGCTAACACCATGGGGCATCAATTTAGTGACGCCTCTGACACTGACGCTGGGTCATTTTATAGACTGCTTACCCGCTGCAATGGAAACTTGTTTCCGTCTGTCTACCTTGGCTTTATTTTTGTTTTTGTTGTTACTTTTGTTATTGTTGTTGTTGATGTTGATTACAATTATTTTCAATTAAAATGTGAGCGCACCGCAGAGTGCAGAGTCGAAAGCTTTTTTGTTATTTTCACAGTCTGTTTACATTTTGTATAAGCTAAACAGCTGTTTTTGTATTGAGCGTCACGCTGAGAGAGCAACAAAAATGAGAGCGAACGATTGAGAGTGAGAGCACGCGCACGTGAGAGCGCTCAGCGCTGTAAATGAAAAGCTAAACCCTCTGTAAAAAAAAACTTTTGTCAATTGATTGAGCTTCAGCAGCTAGAGCAACAACAACAAAAACAATATATAAACGACAGCAATAACAGCAACACACTAACATGAACTACAACTACAATTACAATCGTTGTATGTATGTGAGACATCACGTAGTCATACCGTGTCGTTCATGTTAGTGTGTTGCTGTTATTGCTGTCGCTTATATGTTGTTTTTGTTATTGTTGCTCTAGCTGCTGAAGCTCAATCAATTGACAAAAGTTTACAGAGGGTTTAGCTTTTCATTTACAGCGCTGAGAGCGCTCTCACGTGCGCGCGCTCTCACACTCTCAATCGTTCGCTCTCATTTTTGTTGCTCTCTCAGCGTGACGCTCAATGCAAAAACAGCTGTTTAGCTTATACAAAATGTAAACAGACTGTGAAAATAACAAAAAAGCTTTCGACTCTGCACTCTGCGGTGCGCTCACATTTTAATTGAAAATAATTGTAATCAACATCAACAACAACAAGAATAACAAAAGTAACAAACAAAAAAAAAAAACAAAAATAAAGCCAAGGTAGACAGACGGAAACAAGTTTCCATTGCAGCGGGTAAGCAGTCTATAAAATGACCCAGCGTCAGTGTCAGAGGCGTCACTAAATTGATGCCCCATGGTGTTTGCCGCCTCCAATTACACACTATTTCGGCTGCCACAATCAAAGAGTCGTCATTTTGGCAGACGCCAGCAGATAGTAATTTGCTTTTCGCCAGCCCAAAGACCCCAAAAATTTGTGTCACACACACACACACACACACAGATAAACACATACACAGATACATAGAAACCGCGAAGACAAACCGAAATAGACGCCAAAGAATTTCTCAGCTGGCTGCACACTGAATATAGCCGAAGGCGAATCGACCTAGACCCACATTTTTTTTTTGTTTTTTTTGTTTTTTTTTTGTATGTACACACGTTCATATACATTTACATCGCGGCTTAAAACAATTGCAAATGCTACCACAGCAGATTCTAACGGAAGTTACAGTAAGTACATGCATATATAGCAGACAGTAAGAGAGAGAGAGAGAGAAGTTTATACAATTTGCAGATCCGTTGGCCAGAGGCGTTATAAATCTTGCGCAATGGCTCATTGGCGTGGGCTGTGGTCTGTGGTCTGTGAACATCTCATAGTAAGAGCCAAGTGAAACAATGGATTCTCTCTGGCTCAGACTTTAAGATATTTGCACAGTCGCATAATTATGGCCGGGTCGTGAACGTTCATTCTAATGGCCCATTGTTGGTCAGTGTGTTAATGTGATTAGAACCTAATGTTAAACATAACTTGACCACTTGTTGCCGCTGGTGTTGCTGCTGTGCGCTTGAACGCAACCAAGCAACCTTGCAAAAAGAAATCTCAGCGTCCCAGGCAAATGCTCATAAATTCTTGCCTGACATTTCCGCTTTTTTCTTATTTTAATGTTACTTATCACTGATATATTCTATTCTTTTCTATGCTATTCTTATTGGCAACAAGACTAGCAAACATTTCGTAGACAAAAAAAAAAAAATACAAAATACAAAATATGCTTGTAGAAACTTTCTCAGCTTATTTTCTTTCGTACGCAAAACTCTTTTGTTATATACTATAATTTGCTATAAAGAGAATTCTATACTAGACATATGTCTATATCTATATATATGAATAGACTATAGATCATAGCAGAGACAATGCCTATAAGCAAATTTCTTAAGAGACTTGTGTTTTTTTTTTTTTTTGACCTAATAGTATAGAATTTAGATTTATTGATTTATAGAATATATTGTAAGGGTATAAATGCTGCCAACTTAAGCGAAAGTAGTAAAAGTTCTTATTTGCGTTTTAGCCATTTCTTTTGCCAAAACAATTATTTAGCTAGAAACATATGTATATATATATTTTTGTCTATGTATTCGTAAAATTCTTATGTCTTTCTATGCTGTATCTTGTATTATAGTCGTCTGTCGTTTGTTCTGCGAGCTCAAAATCCAATTAAAAAACAAAAAACAACAATAACATCAACTTTTGCCCTACTAAAGTCTGTATCAGTCAGCGTCAAAACCCATTAGGTCGACGCTTTGCCTTTGCCTTTGCATTTGCTCTGTTCTCAATTTTTACTCAGCGTTGTCTATTTTCAACGTTTGTTTGTTCCACTCACAAGACACAAAAAAGCAAAAAAAAAAAAAAATAAATAAATAAATAAAAGAAAAAAAAAACAAAGTTCATGCAATTATGTGACAATTATAAATACATACTTAGTAAGTGCTACTAAAAATATTGAGTTGTCATATTATTTTTTTTTGTATATTTTTTTTCTTTGGCTTGCGTCAGTTAGCCTAGTTTGGGACGCTTAGCTCATGTTTAACTAACTGGTTAGTAGGTGTTGTAGACAATTTTGCTATCAGACAAGTCACAAATTATTTATGGTTTCAACAAAGTCAAAGACAAGTATGAGTGTAAGTATGAATATGTGAGTATGAATGTGTGAGTATGAGTATGAGTACAAAGTGCGGCACGTACTTTAACTTGATTCAGGTTATTGGCATCGGAACTAACTGTTTTCACTGCTGCTGCATTTGCCGCTGTCCAGTAACAAATGGCATTAAAAAAAAATAAAGAGAGAGAGAGAGAGAAAAAAAAATATTGATGCTTCACATAACGTGGCCAAGATGTAAATGGCAGTTAAGCGCAAAAAACTGAAAGACATAAGAACCAGTTTACACAGTTTACAATCTGGCGCATTTTGCTGTTAAATGTTAAACAGACTCGAACTACAGCTTCAGTTTCAGCTTTAGCTTCAGCTTGAGATTCACATTCATTTTTTGATGGTCTGCCGATTAAATTACTTTAAGTGGATCGTCGCACATATTCTTATGAAATTCTTTAACGATGCAAAGAAATGTGGAAAAAAAAATGAAGAAATCTGTTGAAATTTTTATTTAGCAGCTAGCAGCTGGACACATCAACAAATGTCAAAGTTGAATGCCCCAATCTTACAAATTTGGCCCAAGCCCCAAAAAACAAAAAAAAAAAAAAAACCAAAACCAAACCCAAACCAAATCCAAAACCCAAACCGTAGCCCAATATAGCAAAATTACTTGGGAGTTGCCCCGCAGCTGCATATGGATAATGTAAAGTTGCTTCAGCTACTGCTGCGGCTTTGTCTTTTATGTGATGTTGTGATGTTGCTATTTTCTATTTTTTTTTTTTTCTTTTTTTTTTTTTGCTGACAAAAATTTGTTGAAATTCTGGCATTTATTTTTAAAGGTTTTTCATTAAGTGCAAGCAGTTTTGAACTATTAAAAATAATAATAATAATAATCTAAAAATAATAATAATACTAATAAATAAATTATTATTAATAATAAATTTAATATTAAATTTATTAGTAATAATAAAAATAATTTAACAATAATAATAATAACATTTTTAAATTTTGGCTGATGATTAAAAAAAAAAAAAAATCATTTTAAATAATTAAAAAAAAAAACACATTAAAAACAAATTTGATTTCATAAATAAATAAACATCAAAATAAAATTTTAGTTTTATTTTAGTTAATTTTGAAATATTTACAAACTAGTTTTAAACAATTTATTTTTTTATTTTAAAATTACAGAGTATGCAAAAGTCGACAAACAATAAAAATAAGAAAATGCATTCACTTGGATTTTTATAAGAGCTTAGCACGCAAAGTCAAAAGACAGTATGAATATCAAGAGTTGACAGTCGAGAGTCGAGAGTGGAGTGTTGAGAGTCGTCAGCACCGTTGCAAGTCATCATGTAACACCAACAACACCCAAGAAATGTAGCGATGAGGCAAGAGGCAAACCCCAATCTCAGCAGCAGCAGCAGCAACTAAAGTTATGCCAGTGAGTGTCTCTAATAAGTCTCGACACAGCTCATCACGTTTGTTGTTGCTTGCCACAGAGAATCAGAAAAATTGACAATGCCGCTGCAAGCATCAACGGAAATTAGGCATTTAAAGCGATGGCAATATGCTCTACGACGGACAAAGCAAAAGCTAAAAGATGTAGAAGAAGGAGAAGAAGAAATAGGAGAAGAGTTTATAAAGCGTAGCGTATCATTTGCATAAGAGACGCACATTACCTGCGCTTATGTTGTGCAGAGGCACGTCTTCGAACGTGTATTGGCTGTGTCGAATGAAGCTTAGCTTTAAGATCATGTGCATGCATGCATATGCCGCTAAACCCTCTAAGCATTTAACGGTAATATTACAAATATTATTTTCGTCAATCTTGTGAAACAACTCAACAACCAAGAACAAAAAACAAATTTGTTTATTGCAGTCAAACTTATAATGACACTTAACACATATAGTCATAAATATATATACATGCAACAATATGTATGTCAGCTATATGTACATGTATATGCATATGTGTATGTGTGTGTGTGTGGTAAAAGTGCGCTCTTCCAAATGATATGCGCTGCCACAAAAAAATTTTCTTCCTGACAAAACTGCAAAACTGGTCCACCGTGACCCACAAACAGTCAGCGGCATGCAACCGCCGCATTGAAAGTTGCTTTTAACACTTGTGCTCTGAATGTGTGTTAACAAATTTTAACAAAAATTTTTCTTTTTTTTTCATATATGAAATATATACATATATTTTTTTGTTTTTTAATTATTTTTTTTTCTTAGAATTTTATTATATCTTAAATAAACTTTCATAATATTTGTAGTTGCATCTTTTGAATCTTTTGAATCACTTTTGACTCTTGAATCATGCAAAATAAATACAAGTCTAACATTGAAAATACCGCAAAGACTAATTCTAAATGTTTTTAGTCATAAATAGACTTTAGTCTATATAAATTAAACAAAGAAATATGGCGAGTTCTTATCAGTTCTGAATATTCAACAACTGTTCGATGATCTTGTAAAATAATAGAAATTCTATGAATTTCTTATTATATATTTATGATAATTAAAGTTGATAATCATATGTTTATTTAACACACTTTACACAAAGGTTAAATATTTATGCGTTTTGGGCAACACAACAAGATCAACAAGAAGAACAAGAACAACAACAAGATCAACAACAAGAACAACAAGAACAACAACAACAACAAGATCAACAACAAGAACAACAAGAACAACAAGATCAACAACAATAAGAACAAGTACAAAAACGTTGCTCACTTGCGGTTAAAATGTTGCAATGTAAATTGCATTCGACATGCAACAAAGACAAGGAAAACGCCGCAAAAAAAAAACATTTTAAAATTTTAAGAACGAATAGTAAATACTCTAACATGACTTTAAAGATCAAAATATTTTGTGTCATTTTATGTTGCTGTAGTTAAATTGAAAATTGAATATGAAAATTTTAAAGACTTCAAAATAATAGCTATAATAATAATAGGTTTGATCTGGTAAAGGTATAAGAATACGGCACTTTAAGTTGACTATGTTGCAAGCAACTACAGCAACAGTAATAGTAAATTACAGCAGCACAGTCACAGAACAGCAGATCACAAATGCAAATTCGAATCGGAAACTTTCAGGCAATAGCAACAGTTAAAGAAACTGGCACAACACTGACACAACGGCCACATCACAGCGACACAAAGAGAAAGAGTTAGAGAGAGAGAGAGATAAAGCGAGATATTCGTGAGTTTGCCTGAAGCTATGGGCCAGCATTGGCGAGCGTGCAATTTCAGTTGCCGCCCAATTGGTCAGCCAAACGCAATTTGGGTTAATTGTCACTGTGACGCATTGGGGGCTCTGGTTCACTTTATATATTCACACAGCGCGAATTGAAATCCGTAGTAGTAGTAGTCGTGGTAGTCGCACTTGGACTCAAATTTACTGTTGGGTCTCAGTCGTGTCTCTTGATTTCATGTTGTATTTTTGCTGCCAATTAATGTGCGGAAATCTCTGTATGTCGCGTCATAAAACACTGTCACTTTTTTTGCTGCCATGTTGTCTCTTTAACTCTGGCCGCAGCATGGTTAGTTTTACAGTGGCTCCCAGTGGAAATGATAAGTTTGCTGCTTTACCACTTGCCACTTGATAGTTGCCACTTGATAGTTGCAATATAATTAGCTTTTGCCGGCTGGACAGTCAACATTCTTGTGTGCAAGCCTTGACCATGAAAACACGCACCATAAATGCTTCTGGCAGCCATTTGAAGAATTCAAAGGCAATTAATGGCATTGAAAATTTAGTTAGAAATTGAAATTGCACAACTTCAACTTCAACTTCAACTTCAACCAACTCTAAGCTTAGCCCATGCCACTGATGTCAATGCCATGCGAATAATGACAGTTACTCCTTAGCTATACTGTACTCTGTATATGTGTATGTGCATGTTTGTGTGTGTGTTTTGTTTTATTGTTACACTCGCAATGTGTAGTCCAACTGGTTTACACTGCTGCGAGCAGTGCGCAAAGAAAACCGTTGTCCAAAGACTTCAATTCCAAAATGGAGCTGAACTGTCTGTCAATTAGCGACGGGCTCGACATGACAGTGCACTGAACTTGTGTTGTGCTTTTAAAATCTTCATTGTTTATGATTTGTTAATGTCAACCGGCTACTCGACTCTATAGACAAAACACATAATTGGACATGAATATGCACAAGTGCTCCCCAATGTGATACACAAACACACACACACACACACACACACATGCATACAATACGTCATAACAATAATTAACCCATTATTTCCCAGTGCTAAAGGAAATAGAATAAAATAAAGTAAAAAAATTAAATAAAAAATTTAATAAAATAAATTTAATTAAATAAATTAATTAAAAAATAGAATAAAATAAAAACAAATAAATAAATAAAAAATGTAATAAAATAAATGAAATTGAAATTAAATTAAATTAATAAATTAAAAAAATAGAATAAAATAAGATAAAAAATTTAAAAAATAAATTAAAATAAATTAAATTAAAATTAAATAAAATTAATAAATTAAAAAAAAAAAAACAAAATAAAATAAGAAATTTTTTAAAATAAATTGATTTGAAATGAAATAAAATTAAAATAAATAAAATTCAATTAAATAGAAAATAAATAAATATAATTAAACTTTAATAAAATAAAAATATAATAATTAAAAAAAAAAAATTAAAATAGATTAAACATAAAATAATATACAATAAATTGAAATAAATAAAATTAAAGAAAATAAAATAAATAAAAAATAAAACAAAGAATAATAAAATAAAATTAAAAATGCAAATGAAAAATGAAAGGCAAAATAAAATAGAAATAAATAATTAAATAAAAATAAAATATTGTAAATAAATGTTAGAATATGTTTAATCATTTTTATTTTATTTTTTTAAATAGATTCAGATGCAGCTTAGACTAGTACAATTTCTACTAAATACTTTGTCAATTTACTAAATATTTGTATGCGACTAAAAATAACATCCACAACAAGGGGTTAAACTATCAAATATACATACATATGTACATGTATATATATATGTATATATATATATACTATATCCAAAGAAATATGTAGAAATATGCATACATACATATACATATGCATATTAATAAATACGAATTAGTTTTTATAGATAACAAACTCTAAAAGTGGAAGTGGATCATGCGTTGTTTGCATAGTCACGCTAAAGAATTGCGGGAGAGCAGCTAGCAGCTGATTATATTTAAATTAAAATCATATGCATACGAAGAACATTATGACAAAATGTAGGGGAAATGTGAGAAGAAAACAGTTGAGTTTTATATGCGAAGCTGTAAAGTTCATTGTGTATCGTTGCTCGCAATAATGGATTATAAATTCTATTTGATATACATAGCATCTGCACTGCTGATAAGCCATGTAGCTGGTCAAACACAATCATTAGATGACATCAATTTAGAAACAACAACAATTTCATCAGAGAATCAATCAATTCGCAAGCTGCCATTGGCCATACATTATGAGGCGTTATGCCCGGACAGTGTTTATTTTATACGTCGACGTTTGTATGCTGCACTAATCGAAAATGATTGGTGGCGCCATACGGAACTCAAATTATATCCGTTTGGCAAAGCAAATGTAAGTTATCCGAAAAAATATTCATATTCATCCTTTAATCTCTATTTTTTTTTTTTTTTTTTTTGATAGTTTTATAACAACACAGAGATTGGAAAATTGCAAGTGTTTTGCCAGCATGGCGATGAAGAGTGTGAATTAAATGCTTTACACGCCTGCGTGTTGGAACATGTTGAACAGAAGAAAGCATTTACTCTTATCAATTGCATGCTGCGATCTCATAACGATAATATGAATGCATGTGCCAAGCATATGGGAATCGATGTAGCAGCCGCCAAAGAGTGTAAACGCACGCGACAGACACCGGAGATATTGCTGCCATATGGCAAAGTAACCTTGGCATTGGGCATATCATTTGTGCCGACCATTGTCTTTAATAATGTAAGCATACAGTGATTTCATTTTATAGGGCAGCCATGTTAATATTTATATTTATTCTTATTAATTATAGAATTTTGAGCCGTATGAGCAGAGCAGCATTCGTCATAATTTTGAGGAACATTTCTGCCGTCAATATGAGCAAAAGTTTCAAATTAAATTGACAAATTGTTGATTTATAATATTTGTATTCATATTGTATTTTATTATCAAGCACAAAGTGAAAAAAAAAAATTAACTCAGGTTAAATAAATACATTTGTATTTATTTTATTTTGCATATTTAATGATAAATGTGTTCTGTAAATTAAAATTCAATATTTCTTAGTGCTCCTCATCAACTTACTGCTCCACACGTAACAGAAATATAACTTGACGAATGGAAAGCTTTTTTAAAATGTTATGTAAAGCTTTTGGGATTGAGAAGGAAAGCTTATCTTAGAGAGCTCACGGCAGTTTAAGTTGCAATGTTCGCCTTTAGTCAAGACAGAAACCATTCTGTGAATATTGAAAATTGAATTTGACGTTTCTCATATATCAAAGCCTTAAGCACACAACAAAGAATATGTTAGACAGTGAATAAAATTAAGTTTACTACAGCATAAGCTTATGTTTACATCAGCTAATATCCCATTTTGTCAGCTTAAGCTGATGATACGAATGTTCTCTCTGTATTTGTCACTTAGTATCTCTATGTATTTTATCAATGGTCATCAAAGGTTCTAAGTCAATTATTAACTTAAACATATTCAAGCCTGAGGTAATTTCACACTAAGCAGATAATGCATTTTTCACTGATTGTGTTCTTCGCTTAGTGGTTATGTGTATCGCTAACTTATCCATTTTTAAAACCTTAATTATCAATTTGCTCTAAAGAAAATTAGTTTCTCGCTGTGCATTTTCTAAACGTTTGCAATTAATTCCCTTGAATATCGTGTGCTCTAAATATATTTATCCAAAAATATACAATCCTTGTTCGCAACCTAAATAATTATTTCCCATTCCAAATATCCTTAGTTAATTTATGAACCTTTTGTATTTAATGTACTAAATACCGTTGTTATTTCAAAGTCTTATAATTTCCTTAACTCTTTGTGCTGTATCAACTAGCTTTCTTGCAGTGTGTCAATTGCAAGACAAATGCTACATGCTATACGTTAGCCAATGAAATTTCTTGATATGGCAATATTGGCAGCGCACTAAAAGTAACGGTCAACAGGAAACGTTACTTTGTAACGTATTTTTTATGTGCGCATTAAATATATGAAAATTTAAATTTGAATTGATTTTCATAAGTAGAAAATAAAATAAAAATATTTGTAAAATAAAAATGTAAATATTATATAACTTAATTTATGTTATTTTATTTATTTATTATATATTTCTTTTATTTAATTTAATTTATGAAGTAAAACGTTTTAATATAATTGCCTTGAAAATTGACTGTTAACAAGATTAACAAGCATGATCGTGCTGTGGCAAGCGATAAAATAGTAATTTATTAAATATCAAATTTCAAACGCCCCTTGAATTCCGACACATCAATATTTTGCAATCTCTAGAACAACACCTCGGGCAACATAACATTCAGCATAAAACTGCAAAGGGCCAAAGAGTTAGAGCGAGAGGCACAGTCAAAACCTGAGACAGAGTCAGAGTCAGAGCCACAGCAAGAGCCAGACTCATGGCCAGACCAATATATAATAATTTGCCAATCGATTTGTGCGCGAATCTCACTTCACAGCGATGCGACTGGTCCTCTGACCAGTTTATAATACTGGTTACACTCAATGAAGAAGAAGAAGTACTGGGAATAGGTTTAAGGGGGGAGAGGAATATAGACGCCATGTAAGAGTAAATTAATGGCTTTGGCTGCTAAAGAACGAACAGAGACTAAATCTGACCATGACTATGCTGCCTATGTTGCCTATGTTGCCTATGTTGCCTATGAGAATGAGAGAATATTCCCTCGGATATTTGTCAGCGCGTTCTTCTAAACAATTGCGCTAACATCAACAAAGCGATACAGCTGCAAGCAACAACAACAACAACAACAGTTGCCGTGGGGCATTCCATAACGTTGCGTTTATTCGCAATGCGATAGTCAATCGATTGACGTTGTGTGTGTGCGTTCAGCACTTACGCAATTTGCTGCCTTGTGGCGATTACATGTGGAATGCTCCCAGCGGGGGGGCAAGTTTCAAGCGCGTGTCAGCAGCAGTCATAGCTGCAGCCACAGCAGCAATAACTGCTGCTACGGCAGCGACAGCGGTAAGTGATGTCCCCTATGCCAGAGATGGCCAACTGACCAATAGGTTTTTTTTTTTTTTTTTTTATTTTGTGGGATCAGTGCGAGGGGTCAACATTGGGCGTATGCACAGCAAGTGCATGACAGAGTGCCGAGAGACAGAGCTAGAGATAGAGCTAGAGATAGAGACAGAGACAGATATAGAGTTGAATGCATTGTTGCCTGCTGTGCTTTGATTTCGAGTTATTGCCAGTTATTGCAGTCGGCAATGTCGCTGTTGGGGAACATTGGGCGCAACGGTGAGGCAAGCCAGCGGCTGTTGCAGATGCAACGACAACAGCAGCAACAACAACAATAAAAGCAGCAACAACAACAGTAACAAGAGCAGCAGCAGCAAGCAGCAGCAACATGAGCAGCAACAGCAACAACAGCAGCATCAATTGCTGCAACAGCAACATGAATAGCAACAACAACAACAACACCATATGTCTTTATGGCATGTAATCGGATTCTGAGTTGGCCAAAAGCGGCGAACAAAAATTAAATTTTGGCGCGCATAGCGCACAAGTTTAAGTGGCAACAAAGTGAATTCATGGGCTTCACTAGCTAAAATACTTTTAGACCAATGGACATAGGGCAAAGTCTAGAGTGTTGAGTGAAAGGGGGAAAGTAGCATAAGAAAGGGAAGGGGGGGGGGGGGGGTGTGTGTGTGTGTGTGCTGGTAGCAAGCGATATAGGGGAACTAGTAATAGATAGAGAGAACGTTGCACACTAAAAACTCGATGAATTGATGTTGCTGTTGCAGTTGCTGCTGTTGTTGCTATACAAAACGATGACAGCAGCAACATAACACTTTGATCAGTTCTCGGCAAAATGTTGACCACTGTATGCTCGAAATTCGTTTATAATACAACATAAAAACAGCTAAAAACTGTTGCATTCACTAAAAAGGCTGCAATAACAACAACAACAACAGCAACAACAACAGCAACAACTAGGAAAACAACAGCAATAGCAAAAGCATCAACTACAGCAACAGCAGCAGCATTAACAAACAACAGTAACAACATCAACAGCTACAACAGCAACAGCAACAAGAGCAACCACGACAGCAACAGCAGCAACATCAATAGAAGAGCTAAAGAAAAATAGCAAACAAATTTACTGCCAATTTGCTGAACATTTCGTTTAGAAGGTGACATGGTGGCCGGCCACGACATGGTGGCAGCATGCAGCGTGTGGCAGCAACAGTGCCAGCACATGAACGTAGTATAAGGCTTGTTGTAAGCTTACTTATATATATATCTGTGAGTGTGTGTGTGCAAGTGTGTGTGTGCGTGTGTGTGTTGCACATTTGTGCGTATGTGTATCGCATTTTTACAGTTAATTGCTTCGCTTTTGCTGCAAATTGAACTGTCTGATGGCAACAGTGCAGAATGTTTTGGGTAAGTTGCACAAAATGCGAGCAAAGGGTTGATTGCGCGTGGCAAGTGGCAAAATATTTCAAACAGTTTGAACAAAAAGCGCAACTGCAGCTACAACTGCAACTGCAACTGCAACTGCAACAGCCAAAAAACTTTTTTCCCCAACTGGCGCTGTGCACAATAATAAAAACAAAAAAAAAAAAAAAATAAAAGAGAAATATACAAAAAAAAAAAAAAAAAACTACAAAATTAAAGTAAGAACAAGCACAAAGCAAGCCACAACAACAACAACAACATAGAGAAAACCTTATGGCACACACACACACACATGCACACATGCACACACACAATGCAGCATTACAAAACACGCGAATACTGAGAATAGTTGGCGAGTTTCTGGTTAGTTTTCGATAACGTTTAAAATGCCAATAGAGCCGCCGAAAAAAATACAAAAAAATACAAAAAAAAAAAAAGAAAAAGAAAAACGTCGAAAAATGTTTAAACAAACAAAACGAACAATTTGTTGGCGCGTCGATAATCGCACATCAATTGCCAAATGCATTTTACAGTTGTTGCTGCTGCTGTTGCACTTGCCTCAATCTCGCGCTTTGTGTGTGTGTGTGTGTCTGCGAATTTGCGCAATTTGTGGCAACTTTTGTAAAACATAATTTTTTGCTCCAAATTTATTGCGTGCCTCATATGTGCATGCACTAAGCTTAACGCCCAACGTCCAACGCCCAGCGCTGAGCGACCAGCGCTCATCAACAGTTGCGGGAGCAGCCTACAAAAAAAAATTGAGAATGAAAAAAAAAAAAACACATTCAAATTTATGCGCTAAAACTTCCGTTCATTTGAAGTAGAAAAATTGCATGCAATTTGATTTGCCACCAGGGACAAAAGAGACAGAGAGTGAGAGAGAGAGAGAGAGAGAGAGAGAGAGAGAGAGAGACAGAGAGAGAGAGAGAGAAAAAACACACGCTTGGGTTATTCATTTAAATTATAAATGCATTCGGAATGTTTAATTTTTGAATAGTGTTGGCCAGCAGCAGCAGCAGTAGCAGCAAGGGTTTACACGCCTTTACAAAGACACACAGAGAGAGAGCGAGAGAGAGAGAGACTAGCATATACACGCAGAAGGCTAGAGTAAGACAAAGAGAATGAGTGAGAAAGATAGACTCACAGTTTGACGGCCACATTTACACAGGCAGCACATTCGATTCGCATTAATCTTCATTTGTTTCAGAATAGACTTCCTGCTGCTGCTGCTGCTGCTGCTGCTTCAACTGCTGCTGCTGTTGCTGCTTAAACTACTGCTGCTGCTGCTGCTGCTCCTGCTGCTGCTGCTGCTGCTTTCAGCTTACAGCTGCTAAAAAAGGACAAATACAAATCCGTAGTAGAAATGTCTGCGGCATCGATGGACGTCAAGACGACAGCGACGACGACTACGACGACGACGACGTCGACTAGGAGGCAAAAGCAAAAGCAAAAGCAAACGCAATGAAGAGAAAAGCCATAGGTCATAAATTAGATTTTCCATTAAGCATATAAAAGCACCTTTTGGTTATCCTCAAATGCGTTTTGCTTCTCGCATACCCTTTGCCTTTGCCCTCCATATACTCCATATACCCTACACTGCCACAACCTCACACCCCTCCCCCAAAAAAAAAAAAAAAAGTTGCCGATAAAAGACTAAATCCAACTGTGCAAAATCGAAGAAAAGCATTGAATAAACGAATGAGCAGACGAAGCTCGCAACGTTTGGTTAAGCTGCCGTTGTGTGGCATGCGGTATGCGGTATGCAGTGTGCGCGGCATGCAACTTGAGCTATGCTATGCAGCAATGGGCAAACGAGCGACGATAGACGACAGACGATAGACGGCAGACGGTAGACGGCAGACGACTGGCGACAGCAAGTCCAAGAATGTTGCTTAAGGTGTTTGCCTCAAAGAAAAAAAAAAAAAAAAAAGAAAACCAGTAACTGCTGCAACCAGTATCCTGCGCGGCAAGCAGCAGCAGCAGCAGCAACGGCAGCAACGGCAACGGCAGCCATATTGAATGGATTTGCACAAACGTGCAGAAAACTTTTGCTGACACAAAAGGATGCAAAAAGGTGAAAAGACGCTGCACAGCAGGACGACACTGCAGCAGCAGCATCAGCAGCAGCAGCAGCATCAGAAGTGCTGCAGTGCTGCAACAGCGCTTTTCGCCAAACTTCCACAAAATTGTTTTTGGCATATTATTTTTTTTTTCTTTTTTATTTTTTTTTTTTTTGCATAAAAATAAAATATTTGAATGAAATTCATACTTACTCGCGCATTTATTTGTATGTATGTAAAATATTTTTTATTTTTTTTTTTTAAATTTTATAAGCTGAAATGGAAAATTGAAAAAAAAAAAAAAAAAAAATATAATTAATAAATTAAATAAAAATTGCAAATGAAAATTTAATCCTATTTTGAGGATAATGCATTCAAGAATAAAATTTATAATATGGCTAAAAATGTTTTATACTTGCAGAGAGTATATTCATTTTTTCCAAAAGTTTGTAACATATCCTAGACGTCGTGACAGTTGCCATAAAGTATATTTATTCTTGTGAAGCATTGTCTATTTGTCTGTCCAACTGTCCATTCATTCATTCGTTCCTTTCAACTCAATAAAATTTGAGATACATTATCCCTATGTTCATAAGTTGATAGGACCACAATATCATAGGATCCATTATCTCAAAATAATGTTTTTTTTTTATATTGTTAAGCTATATGGCTGAAAATTGCATTGGTTTTGGATCTAGTGACGGCAATACACAGCACATATAAATTTTGTTGAAATCGGTTCATTATATCATATAGCTGTCACAGGAAATATCGGTTGAGAATTGAATTTTTGATGGAAAAGTGATTTTTCCAAGATCGTAAGAGTATAACATCTTCGGCATGGTGAAAATAACTTTTTTCTTCTTCTTGTATTTTTTTATATTTTATTTTTACTCATATTTGCAGACTCTGATTTTAATGTACCACAAGAATGAATGTCAATGGCCATGCATAATAAAGTTGTGCTTGAAATGCCACTGGTCCTGCCACTGCCACCGGTTCTGCCCATCACTTTAGCTCTGGCGCTGACTCTGACGCTGACTCTGTTGTTGGCCTCGTGTCGTTGGTTTATGAACAAGAGAATTATGGCTGTGCAATTGGTTTAATCAGCGGTCGAATGAGGCGAAAATGTAGCATTGAAATCCCGTTAATGTAATGAGCCTTTTTGGCAGCCCATAAAAAATCATATAAACATTTCAATTAACGTGGTGCACACGTAGCCACTCACACTCACACTCATACACATTCATCACTCATTCCAATGCTTTGCTTTTCCCCACACATAACATATATATATATATATATATATATATATATATATATAGTAGCTCTAATCCAATATCAGGCCACAATATTCGAAGCATACACTTTGCCGTCCAATGCGCCATGAACACTTTCACCTGACAAGGCAAGAACGACGAATGAGCCGTGGCTTTGATAAATTGAAGCAACAGCAGCAAGACGACAAATATTGAGGATACAAGGCATCAGCAACAGTAACAGCAACAGCAACAGCAACAGTAACAGCAATAGCAGCAGCAGCAACAACAACAACAACAACAGCAACAGCATCAAACTATAGCAACAAACTTGAGCTGGTCGTTTCGTTTCAATTCATGCCATTGCCTGGCTAATTTAGTGAGGAAATGGACATAGCCATGAGGCCAAGAGGACAGCAGTAGAGCAGGATAACGTTGGTTGGCGTCGACACAAATGTGTCGTATTCAAGGTCATAAAACGTGCGACACAACCGGTAATCAAAGCATGAAATTAATTTCCAATTGATTTTGGACCCTGTCGTTGCTTTTCCCAATCGCTGCAGGAAGTTGACCAACGGAAGTGCGAAACGATAAACAGCAACGAGAGTCGACATCAACAGCAACAGCAGAGGCAACAGTAGCAACGCCAGCAGCAGCAGGAGGAGCAGCAAAGCACAGTATATACTTCAATAGCAGCTGCTGTTTTTTGGGGTAAAACATACAGAGAGTGAGAGTGAGAGAGATAGGGAGAGAGATAAAGATTGAGAAGAAGAGCGACAGGGTGGAGCATTAAACGATCAACCGTTTAATGACACCCGGCCATGCCATTGATTTGCCAAATACATGCGAGAACTGCGACAGTGTATGAGTATCAGACTGTGTCACAGTCAAAACCAAAAGCAAAAGCAAAAGCAAAAGCTTCGACTTTGACTAGTAGCAGAACGTTGAGTCAACATAGCCGCAGGGACATAGCAAGTCAATAGACGACACCGGTCAGTCAAAAGGACCAAAAGGACATATAGTAGACCAGTCGACTAGTCGACAAGTAGCAACGTTTCAGCGAGGGTTTGCATACAAAGTTAAAATGTAAAGCTTTATGCTTTTCCCTCAACAACTTATCGAACGTCTCTCGCAAGGCCGTAAAATTTGTGCAGTCAGAGGGCTGTGACAGTAGCGCCATGACCATCAATAAGAGACGAATGCCAATGTTCTCCCCCCTTCCCACAAAAACTCATTGACTGGCCAGCTGGCAATGGTCGGTCTGACGAACAGTGACAAGCACTTGCCTCTCTTCTCTTCTCTCTTTTCTCTCTTCTCATTTTCCCCTATCTCCCTTCACCTTTATACCACAAAAGCAAAAGCACAAACAACTGAAGCGGGGCATTTAATGTCGCTCTGGCTGTCATCACCAAAATCGAAAAACAAAACAAACCCCAAAAAAAAAAGAAGAAGAAGAAGAAATATACATACATACATATACAGTGACAGACGAAGCAGACTGGCAACGAGAGTAGCGTCTAGATTCAACAATTCAACAAAGCAAAATTATGAACACCGAACATTTTATGCTCTATGCAAGCTTTATTGGATGAACAGACAGACAGATGGATAAACGATCATATGAAGACAGACAGAAGGACAGTAGGATATACAGGCAGACAGACGAACGGATGGGCAGGCAGACGGATGGACAGATCAGCAGACAAAAAGACCGATAGGCAGACAAAGAGACAGATAGACAGACAGATGGACAGACAAATGGTCATACAAACGGACAGACAGACGGATAAAAGGACAGACAGACATACGGACGGACATGCAGACAAATGAGCAGACAGTCAGATAGACGAGCAGACAGATGGATAGACTAACGGACAGATAGACAGAAAGACAGACAGACAGTCGAATAGACAGATGGACAGACATATGGACAGACAGACGGACAGGCAGACGGACTGACAGATGGACAGGCAGACGGACAGACATATGGACTGACATATGGACAGACAGACGGACAGACAGACGGACTGACAGATGGACAGACAGACGGACAGACATATGGACAGACATATGGACAGACAGACGGACAGGCAGACGGACTGACAGATGGACAGACAGACGGACTGACAGATGGACAGACAGATGGACAGGCAGACGGACAGACAGATGAACAGACAGACGGACAGACAGGCGGACAGACAGATGGACGGACAGAGAGACCGACAGATAGACAAACTGACGGGCGGACGGACAGACAGACAAATGGAAAGAAAGTCAGGCAGACAGACAGATGGACAGTGATGGGCAGACAAAGAAACCGATGGGCAGACAGAGAGACAGATGGACAGACAGGCGGACAGATAGACGAGCAGACAGACGGATAGACAGACAGTCGATTAGACAGACGGACAGACAATCGGACGTACAGACAGATGGACAGACAGACGGATAGCCAGGCAGACAGACAGACGAACAGTGAGATAGACAGACAAACGGACCGACAGACGGACAGACGAACGGAGAGACAGAAGGACAGATAGATAAACATACGGATGGACTGACGGATGCACCAGTGGTTGACCGCCTGTACACATATACAGATAGACAGACAGACAAACGACCTGACAGATGGACAGATAGACAGACAATCAGGCAGGCAGACACACAGGCGAATATGGAGCCGGACATACAGACAGACATACAGATAGATACACAGACAGACAATACATTATGTATATAGTATTTTATAAGATCTGTCACGGAATACAAAGTGCTTGCTGAAATTGATATAGTCTTGTAAGGGTATACAAAAATATATATATGTATATTAAATATCCCTACAAATACATATATATATATATATATATATATATATAGATATATACATATGTATATACATTTATATGATTGTATGTTTGTATTTATGCTCAGCATCCTTGACGTTTGTTCGCTCGTTGACGCCTGAGCAACTCGCAAAAGAAATGTTATCCTGCTCTTGCTCTCTATATCATTCTCTCTCTTTGTCTGTCTCTCTCTTTTGCTCTATTTTTGTCTGTGTGTGTGTGTGTGCGACTGTCCCTAATGCTGACGGAACAGGGACGAGCTGAGCTGGCCGAGATGTGTTCATGTCTAATGTCGAAATGGTTAGTTTCACTTTTTGCGTCAGAAATCGTAAAATTGGATATAAAATTTTACGAGCATGTGCCTGGGTCTCGTTCTCGTCTCGAGTGCTATGCTGTATTCTGTTTTCTGTTTTCTGTTTGACGATGACGATGACGATGACATTGGTTGTAGCTCTGCTTCATGTTGTTGTTGTCGTTGTTGTTGTTTCTTTTGCTGTTGCTGCTGTTGAATGCCACACAAATTTGTCCTGCGCCTGTATTTGGTCACGGCGCAAATTTTTGATGCTTAACTAGAAATGGCAGTTGAAGTGGCAACAACAACAACAACAAAAACAAGAGCAACAGCAATGGCAATGGTAGTGGCAGTGGCAGTGGCATTCTGTTTGTGGCAATAAATCATTTATGCAAGTTGTTGCTGCTGCTGCTATTTGCGTTGAAATAAAAATTCAAGCAAAAATTTGTTTAACAATTTTGCTTGTTAAAAATTTAAGCGCTGCTCACCGCTCATTGTCTTAAATGTTTATCTTATGACATGACATTTGATTGTATGTGTATATATGTGTGTGTGTGTGTGTGTGTGTGTGTATAAGATGGTTGCGGAAATGTGTGTCTGTGAGTGTGTGTGCGTGTGTGTATAAGTGTGTCATTTGTAATGCCGCAAAGCTTATAATATGCAATAATCTCAGACGTACAACATACATATGTCTCTATCTCTCTCTCTCTCTACGTCTGTCTGTCTATCCTTCCGCCCGTCTGTCTGTCTGTCTGTCTGTCTGTCCATTCATATGTATATTCATGAGCAATATATTTTATAAGCATCATTGTGCATATTGGATAAAAATAAGCTTAAAATACAAAAATATTTCGATACATTGTGGTAGAGGCAACGGCAGCAGCAGCAACAGCAGCAGCAGTGGCAGTGGCAGTGGCAGTAAAAGCAATCAGAAAGCAGGCAGCAGACAGCAGACAGCAGACAGCAGGCAACAGCAACAAGCAGGCGACAGACAAGTTGAATCTCTAGTACATAGAACTTGCTCAGCTATTGTGCCAAATGCTCAGCAGAGCTCGAAACATCCTTTTAAAATTGTAACCAGCTGCTGGTCTGATGGAACGAGCACTGAATACTCTAGAGAGAAGCAGAAGGAGGCAATGCTGAAACTGGAGCTGTAGCTGAAGCTGAAGCATGGGATATCGCATATTCATATAAAACTCATATTTGCAAATGTATTTGTAAGTCTATTGTATAGAGCTATATGAGTGTCTATTTGTATCTGTATCTGTATGTGTGTGTGTGTGTGTGTGAGTGTTGAAGTAAAGCCAATAGCAGCAACAAAATATTTACAAAATTGTAATGGAATATCAACAGATCATAAAATCATGCACATTTTATTTGTCATAGTCGTAAAAAAAAACACACAAAAAATGAGAGAGAGAGAGAAAAATAAGAGAAATAAAATGAAACGATACGATATGATATGGGAAGCCTGATATAACAAAAATGGAAAGTATAAAGTATATATTGAAAATAAAATGAAAATACTTTATGAGCATTACAATGCCAATGTTGAGGCAATATACATGATAGAAAATTGTGGTATTTATTGAATAGCTTTACCATTGGCTTTGCCTGCCTATCCCCTTTCCTGCTGTCATCCCTTTCCTTTGTTATCATAGTCTATATTGCACTGTATTTTGTAACGAGAGCATAACCGTATCAATATCCTTAGACTGTTTTTAGTGCCCGCCCACGGGGACATATTAAAGGCTTCCAATGCTTAAGCTTAAGTTGAAAATCCACAAGGAAGCGGTCAATTTGCTGAATGGACATGGACAAGCACAGCGCTGGCTACAGTGGGAGGCTATTTAAAATTTAATTTTAAAATTAGGGCGACGACCAAAGTCAACGACAAGCCGACAGGGGAGCATAAATAATAATAACAACAACAACAAAACAACAACGACGACAATATTAGCCACAACACCAATGACAGCAACTTAAACAAATGTCGCTTTTGACTTGTTTGCTAAAAGTTTTCAGCTAATTTTTGATTTTAACGAGAAATTTTTGTAGCCAGAATCTAAACGAAAAACGCGTAGAGAAGCCTGAGGATGTTTCAAGCTGCCGATGAGAACATGGACAACGTCCAAATAAACTTGAAAGCTGAAAGCTGAAAGCTCACAGCTAACGAGAAAATGGCTGGCAAACACTTAAAAACTTTTACGATGAGATGCAGTCCAAGTCTAAGTCCAAGATGCTGTTGCTGTTGCTGTTGCTGTTGCTGCTGCTACTACTGCACTATGGAATCAAATGTCAAAATAATTTCATATCAATTTCTAACAAAAATTTTCTCATTTAAGTTTACCAATAACTTTAATAAGATTAAAATGTTTCACAATAAAATAAAAAAAAAAAAGAGATTAAAAAAAAAATTTATTAAAAATATTTGCAAGACATTTTTAAACATACAAAAATCAAAATATTTTAATTGAATTTTCATATGTTAAGCTTATAATAAAATAATAGGATTTTTATTATTATTATTTATTTATTTTGTGACGTTTTCAATAAATTTTACAATTTATTTATTGAATTTCAATTTATTTATTGAAAAATATATTTCAATCGTTTTTTAGTTTCTTTTGATTGTCGCAGCTTTTGTTCATGATGTTGAACCTTTTGTAAAGTTTTCAAAACAATTTTGCACAATAATCAATTGAAATTTATCAAAAAGTGTCCTGCAATTCATCCACTGTCAATTATATTCATCTTGACTTTGTTGTCTACCTCCCAGCTATCTGTCTCGCGTTGTCATTGACTCTGAGACTTGCGAATATTCCCATTGGTTTACTTACTCCAAGTCCATGCCATGCCATGCTATGCTATGCTTAAAGTCCAATAAGGTTTCAATCCAAGCGCATTTGAAAACAAAACTCTTGACAGGAAACAGTCAACGGACATGACAGTTAGAGAGAGACAGTCCAAGAGAGAGATAGAAAGAGAGAGGGTGAACAGCAGCAGCAGCAGTAGCAGTCGCAGTGGCAGCAGCAGTTGAAGTAACGGTATCTGCATTACATTTGCACTTAAAAACAGTCAAAGCTCGGCTAAGAGCTAAACTATAAAATTAATGCTAATTATAGACAGTTCTGTGCTTTTAACTTACTGTATCTATGGACTGTTGTCTCTCTCTCTCTCTCTGTCTCTCTCCCTGTTTGTGTGTGTAGCTATTTTTAGGCAATTGTCAAAGCTGACAATTTTACTTTATTGTCTATTTTATGTGACCCCAAACCCAGTAACTGGCAGCACTGCTCAAAAAAAAAAAAAAAAAAAGAAATAATAAAGTAAAGATAAAGGGAAAGGGAAAAAAATAGCAAAAATAACAGAAGAGTAAAAGAGAAAGAGAGATAGGTAGAGGACAAGTAAAAGAACTCTATGAAATTGAACACGGCTGACAGTAGTAATAACCAACTAAAGTCATAGACAAGAGACAAAGCTTGGGGCAGGCACTGAGAGACACAGCGACAGAGACACAGCGACTGGCACATAGATATGTACATATACGTGTACGTCTGTAGAGAGAAAGAGAAAGAGTCCAAGCAATGTTTTGGTTAGAGAAACAGTCAGTCAAGCGGCTCATTGCTGCGAGTCCATGGTCTAGGACTAAAGAAGCGATAAAAACGAGATAAAACGCTTAAACCCGACGAGAGACACTCTGCCATCGTGCATACCATCCCCACCAACCCTCCACTGGCCTATTCAATGGAAAACAACATTTTTTTTTTACTATATTCGCAACGCAACTGAAGTGAATAGTCTTGTTTTATGGTTTATTTAAAAGTCAGCTGTAGTTTTGTGGGGCCTGGCCAGCTAGTAGCTAGAGCGATAAACAAGAAGCCAAGCAAGCTACCAAGTTACCAGGCACCACCGTTGGTCAATTGAACACAACAAGTACAACAGCGACAACAACAACAACAACAACAACAACAACAATGAGAGAGAGTAGATAGTAAACCTGCCAAAACGATTACCAGCACGACATGGTACGGCAACTATAGCATTTTACTTGCCGTCAACTTCAACCACATCCCTCCGATCCCTATCCCGACACTGAAAATGCCAAAAATTCATTTGCCTGAAATTACAAATTACGGCACTTGCAGCTCTCTCTCTCTCTCTCTCTCTCTCTTTCTCTCGCTTTCTTTCTTACTACTTGCTGCTGCTGGCAGTAGCAAAAGGCTAAAGCAACAGCAGCAGCAGCAGCAGCAAGTACGCACTAACATTGAGGTGGCAGCCAACTATTAACTCAACAAGCATAAAATGAAGCAGGCCAAGAAGTAAGCGAACACCAAAAAGCTCCAGAGGATGCCTGCCTCACATATACTATACCTTGCAACCTGTCATCCAGTCTACCTCTCTATCTCTCTCTCTTTCTGTCTCTCTCTCTCTCTCTCTCTCTCTCTTGCATTATCTTACTACTTGGTACTTGCGTCCAATTGTATGCGGGGGCGTTTGTTGGAATTTCACCTTTACATTACACACATATATGGCAGCTGAGTTGGCAAATAAGCCGACAGCAGATATTGTCAACGTGTGACGCTGAGACGCTGAGACGGGGTAACACTGTTGTGTTGTGTTGTGTTGTGTTGTGTTACTGATTATGTTGTTGCCATCCCATCATCATCATCATCAACATCATCGTCAGGGTTCTTACCATTTGCATGTGCTTCATATTTCAAAGCCGTCAACACTTTTCAGTCACAACACACACAACCTCACAAAAAAAAAAAAAAAAAATAATAATAATGAAAAAAATTTACTACAACGTCCAACGGAGCCGCAATTATGACAAAAGTATGGCTGGCATAAATTTTGCACTTGTTTGTGTTGATGGCTGTGCTACTGCCACTGCTACTGTTACTTCTACTGCTACTGCTGCTGGGACTCTTATTCTTGTGCTTTTTCCACAACACCTCCGGAACAAGCGCTCTTCATGTCCTTCTGATCCAGTTATTTACTAGGGTTGAGGCTGTTGTTATGACATTTGTTTTGCTGCGAAATAAAGCGCCGCATTAAAGTTAATGACGCCCAGGAAGGTGGCTTAAAGTGCCAGTCACTCAAAGGGCACCACAGGCCTAAGGTTCAAGCATACTCCTCAATACCCCGTAGGCAACCACAGCTACAAGCTACAGCTACAGCCACGCAAGCAACCCCAAACCTTAGGTTCTCTCAGGTCACAAGCTGAGGCGGAAATTAGAAATTAAGTCGCTCGCTGTTTGAATATAAATTTAATTAATGTTACACAAATGCTTAAAAGCCTGAATAGTTTTGTTTGCTTGGCATTGGCATAGACCACCGCCATAACAACATCAACAACTCACAAACAACAACAACAACAACAATAGACAAGGACAACAAGCCAAACTCTGACAGGCAACAGCACGCGCCTTCCGATCCTGTTTTTCCGCTTTTCTGTTTCTATGCTATGTAAAGTTTTTGGACGCTATTTAATAGTTTTCAAATGCTTGTCTAACTGACGCCTTCCGTCACATACTATATACAAGAATAACGACTATAAAACGAGGGCTGCATCAGCACTCAACATGTTGTAAATATTTTGTGTAATTAAGCAAAAAGTTTTTATGTAAAAAAAAAAAAATAAATAAATTTTGTAAGTTATGCATATGGAGAAAATTCTATATAAATTTTGATTAAAATTATACAAATTATTTACAAGCTACAAAAATAAATAAAAAAAATATAAAATATAAAATAAAAATGAAAAATATTGCTCAATGAAAAAGAAAATATTTATGAAGGCATAAATTATTTTATTTTTTTTTTTTTTTATTTATAGTTTAATTTTATTACTCGCAGTTATAGCGGAAATATTTGTAGCTGACGTTAAGAAAAAAAAAAAAAGTGTGAACTGTGCTCAAAAGTAAAAGTTAAAACAAAAAGTTTTATTAATTGATGTTCTACTGATGGAAACTTTGCAATTAAAATCTACATTGAAAATAACCACAAACGTAATTATAGAAATTTAATTAAGTTAACATTCATTTAGCTTTCAGCTTTCAGCTTTTTCATTTTCATTTTCAGCTTTTAGTTTTTAGTTCTTATTTTTTTTTTGCCATAGTCTAACAACTTATATTGTTAACTACTCAATGCTTGTGGCTTCAGCCCTATAGCTGAGGTTGTAGTAGAAGTTTTTGACACTGCCATATTGCCAGTTGAGCTGGTCAGGCATTTCTTGACTAATAATATTAATAAAGTAGAGGTGAAAGTGTATACATAGTGCTGCTTGCGTCATGTGAGGGGCAGAGCTTGAAGCTTAACACCAACCGTTGGTGGGGTGTGTCTCGTTGCAGTTCATTAATTATTTTTTGGGGCCACACAGCGGGTGTTGGCCCAGTGCAACTTTGACTGTTTGCCATATACATTTATTTGTTTGTTTTTATGTGACAAAAGGAAGCCTGTGTTAATTAGTTTTACTACTTTTAACTTGAACTCGGGGGCCACTGCAAGTTTATTATAAGTGACAAACTTTTGCCGTTGATAATAATCCAATGACATTTTGCAATTTCTCG